>CAMOHE010054473.1:42222-124488 GCA_946598075.1 Artocarpus hirsutus | reverse complement strand
TGTCCTTTTATCCCTATGCAATCTAAATTTGTATAGTTCTAGTCACTTGCTCAGCTTAAATCTAAGTTCAAAACTAATCTTTGAATCAAGCATTAATGATGATATTTCTAAATCGCATAATAAAATTGGGTTGTTATCAATCTTAAAACTATTCCTTGACTACATAAAACCTAAACATAACTTTTCTATATTTATCTTGGAAATGACATTATGGTCTTTAACAATGTCAATTCCAAATTCCACATAGTATGTTTACCAAAAATGCTACTTGTGTAGCTTCAATTTCAAGCTAATAGGCAATGGAAAACTTTTTGCGTGTTAGAGAATTTCTTGACACACTGCTAAGACCACACTATGCTTGAAATCTTCATGGCGTTTAGTGCATGGGTTTAGAGTGGGTCAAAACATAGAGGCGGTTTTAACTAGCATTTGATAGAGCAATAACTGAGGCTAATTCAAATCATAGAGACAGTTTTAAACCAACCGAAATCACTAAAATCCAAACTTAGCCCCTCTCAAGTTCATAAAATTTAAACTATTTTCTATAGTAAAAACTATTCTCATTCTTGTTTTGCTATCATAAACCATAATTTTTCAAATACTAGTTTTCGTTTTAAATTTAATGTGATGTTTTATTCTTATTTTAAACATTTACATTTTAAAAGCCAGTTCAAAACCACCATTTAAATCACAAAATTTAAAACCCACAGTCCGAACCATAAAATTATGAGCCAAATTCTTAAGTTATTGATGCATTGAATTTTCCTCGGCACGCTATGAAAATTAACAACCGAATTCTTCAATCATAAAAATTTAATAAATTTAATTTTAATATTTACTATAGAATTTTAAAATTTATATATTAATTACATAAATCCTTCAATCACAAAAAATAAAAATAAAAATATGAAATTTTGAAACATGGTTTGACCACAAAATTATGATACAAATTAATGTGTTACAATGTTTTTTCTCACAATAACTAATTTGAACTTTATAGTTAGAACTACATTTGTAAATGGACTCTTAATCCTTTAGTTATTCTGTGGACGGAAATTGTCAGACGTAACATACATGGAATGGGGAGGTTAGATAAATAGTATAGAATGACAAAGTTTCCCCAACAATAAGGTTTACTAGAATAAAAAAAGAAATGAGGCTTGAAACCTTTTTCTTTTTTTTAAGGTTTAAGGCCTGATTTTGACTACAAAATGAAATTATGAGAAAATCTAAAACTAATAAAAAATCAGCAATAGAAAACCATCAAAAAGTTAAAACAGGAACAGTTTTAAGGGGCCATCTTATATATGCACTTGTGTGGAGCAAGTACTTTGTGGGGACGAACAAAGTTCCAACAACCAAAGTTGACATACTCATTCATCAAATGGACAGAAGAGGAACGATTGTGGAGCTTCAAAGGAACTTTCCCAACTGGTCCAATATAGTTGAAAGCGTAGTAAAGCTAGAGAAAAAGACCTTTCCTAAACATGAATCGCTTGCTAGATCCTTCGATGAAGAACTCAGAAAAAAGAACAGTGGATTGCTTTACGTGGTTCTTGATGGGGAAGTTGCAGGCTATGTCATGTACTCTTGGCCTTCTTCCCTTTGTGCTTCCATCACAAAGCTGGCAGGTTTATTATTTTTATTATTATTATTAATTTGGAACCATTATATCATTTATATCGTAAACGAGTACATTACATTTTGTTCTTCTCTTTTCTATGACTACCTGGCTAGGTATGGGATTTTACGCGTGCTCACAACGTGTTCGATACAATTTCTAAAAGAGAGAGTTCACTCTTCCATCTCTTGTGTTGACTTTTAGCTTATTTAAGAACATAGTTTGAACGAAGATGGAAGAGGAAATTGTTATTAAGCTCGGCAGGGCGGCTGTCTTGTTAATGGGGTAGGCCTCATTGATATATCCCACGTGTTCCCCGCTAGTGGGACCTTTACCATTGTGATTAACGGGACAACTACCCTGTTGAATTGTATGATACCGCAAGAACCAACTGTTTAAACGTAAAACACTATAGCACTTTAAAGTTCGTGAGAGTTTAAATTTTATGAAAAAAAGCACTATAGTAAAACCGTTTCTAACTAGAATTTTCTTTTTAGAACTATGTTTCCAAACAAGCTAGAATTCATGTTGATGTGTTCCGTGTGGGTTTTCTTCGTCAATCCTTTATTCCTTTTTCTTTTATAGTGAAGGAAAATTTTAGGAGGCAAGGATATGGAGAGGCACTGCTTAAAGCGGCGATCGACAAATGCAGAACTAGAAATGTCCAGCGCATATCGCTTCATGTCGATCCTTCAAGGACTCCTGCCATGAATCTTTACAAGAAACTTGGTTTTACGGTTGACAACCTCATAGAAGGGTATTATTCATCTGATCGAAATGCCTATAGAATGTATTTGGAATTCAGGGCAGAATGGTACACTAGGGACCAAGTCTTACTCCAACTATTTCCAGGTTTTCTTTATGGACTATTTTTATTGTATTTTACAAAGAGAACCAATGATAGGATTGTTGCTACTGGTATTATCACATTAAGTGTAGCTCAAAAATAATGTTTTCATGCGATAACGAGTTTAAGAGTGTTTGTTTTTTTTTTTTTTTTTTTAAGGAATGACTTTTCTACAATTTGACTGAATAATCATCCCTCCCTCATGTTGATTTCAAACATATATTTTCATTTTTTTATGCATAATTTCTTCTTCTTCTTCCTCTTTTTTCCTGAACAACACCACCTCCTCCCACCTTGTTCCTCTTCTACTCCAACCATCGTCCTAGTCCGACGACCCACTCCAATAGGAGCCATTTGGAAAAATGAAAATGAAAAAGTTTTATTAGTTAAGTAATTTTAAAAAATATATATTTATTGCAAAAGTGACAGCAGAACAATCAGGAGCATCTACTTTTTACCAAGAACAATCGCATGGTCGTTCGCTACAAATATGAAAAAGATCATTTTGCCAATTTCACTTTCAGAGCAATCATTCTGGCAAAATTTCCTCTAATGTGTCACCGCTCAAACGTCGTTGTCGCCTGTATACCAATGGCCCACACCGACTATCGAGTCACCCTCACCTCGATAAGTCTGCCATCATGTCAACCTTCGCCGAAATCCGTCATTCTCTCGAGCGCTTCCGTCGTCAATTTCTTACGAAGATTAGCGTCTTTCGAAATCCAACCATCAGGATTGATCAAAAAGTAGGGACAATAGGTTGCTCTCCGAACTCCGACCTTTGGCGAGACGTTCTGGTCTTCAAACTCCAACAACGTCCTGGTCTTCAAACTCCAGCGGCTTTCTGCTTAATAATGATCATCTACTAATTAAAAAACGAATCGTTAAAAAAAAACAAAAAAACAAAAAAAAAAAAAAAAACAAGCAAACAAACAAACAAAACGTACTTTTTTTAAGAGAGAATTCACCCATGTATACACAGGGAAGAAGTTACGCTCTTTAGGATTTATATATACAGCTTAATCCGGCTATAATACAACAATATGATACAAACATGACATATCTTTTTATGAGTTAGTATAAAAAAATTAACCATGGCTTATTTTAATGTCAATTTGAAACTGACTAATAAAAAATGGATATTTTTTGGTCAACCTGTGTGACACTAAAATGACCCGTCTGACCCACAATTAATTATTGAAATATTTTTTAAAATATTTTCCACTATCTCAAATGTACCTATAATACAAAACCCTAGCTTACTCAATCTCATATCAAACTTCAAAGTAAATTGATTTTAACTGTTGAACAATAAGAAAATGATTTTAGATTGATCACTTGGGATTTTTTTTATTTTGTTAGACTTATTATTTTGTTCGATTTGTTATTTTATTGGTGTTAGTTTGTTATTTTATTTGATTTTTAAAAAAATTTTGGAACTTAATTTTTTGGTGTTGTAGTATGGAACTCATTTGATTATGAGGAAATTTCTTTTATGTTATATTAGTGTAAATTGAAAGCTAAAAAATATCATGAGATAATACTGGTTACTACAGGCCATTGATGAGTTGCAAGTCATTAGCGTTTCATAGGTTGAATAAGGAACAGGTTAATGCAAGTCATGTTCGTATCAATCTATATCAGAATAGATCGTATTAGTGTTGAGATTTTATGACCTGTTCGTGTCACAAGTCAGGTTAGTGTCGAGCTAGTTTATGTAAAAATTGACCCTCAACCTGACTCCCCGACACAAATTGCCACCTTAATGTAATGTACAACAAGTCACACATCGGCTAGGTAGAGGACCGAAGAGCAGTACTTAAATCCTAGGCTACCCACCTCTCAAAAAGAGCTCTTTTGGGACGTGACAAGTGGTATCAGAGCGGGGTACTGTCTGCCTGGTGTGTGGACTCTCCACGGTCCAATGGGAGCCTCAGGGGAGCCGATCTGTGACGGGGGCGTCATGCGATTAGGTGGAGGAGAATGTAACGTACAAAAAGTCCCACATCGGCTAGGTAGAGAACCGAAGAGCAGTACTTAAATCCTGGGCTATCCACCTCTCAACAAGAGCTCTTTTAGGACGTGACATTGAGCTTAATTAAGCTCATTGAATGGTTAATAACAACTATTTGAATTGCCAAAAAAATTATTTTAAAATTGTAACATTTTGTTTCACCAATAAAAAAACATTTTTTTTGCTAAAAAGTTTTTTAATCATTTAATAGCAACAAATCTTGAAGTATGGTTCACTGGTTCAGTGCAATTGTGCTCAATTCAAGCAACCATTATAGTTTGAATTGTTGTTTAATAAAGCATTTAATTCAAAGTAAACTAACCATTGAAACTAGGTGAAGTTGCTTAACTTAAAATTTAAACCTCTTCTATTTCAATATTTCGAACCAATATTGAATGGTAAGTTTACTTCCACATATTTGTATTTTTAACGCTATTTTTTATTTTTTTTAATTGAATAACTTCTTTCATACTACTTTTCAATTAAATAAATTTCTCAGGTTTTAAAATATAGTTTTCAAGTCTTATTTAAACACAAATTCGATTTAGATTCTATGTTTAGATTAAGACTTTAATTGCACATATAAAAATCAATTTGTATGACAGTTTAAGCTACACCATTGAATTTTTTTATTTAAATTATAAGAGTTTAAATTAACACAATTTACACTAATGGAACATTATTCAGCCTTTCAGTTTCTCGTTCTCATATCCCTTATTGTCGTTGGGAGGTGGTTCCCAACTTCCAAGCGGAGGATTTGGGTAAATGGTTATGAAAAAAATTTTTTTGATCAATGGCTACCTCTTTTTTGACATCAAAAAATTAAGCTTTTTATGTAAAAAAAAATTAGATTTTTTTTATCTTGTTGAGATTTTTTTTTGTTTTAGATTATTTTCTTCATCCTGTTAAGATTTTTTTAAAAAAAAATTAAAGCAATTTTTCTGTTAAAAAAAAATTGATTTTTGTGAAAAAAAAAAAAACCATTTACTCAATTAAAATATTTTGATGGACTTTTCCACTTCCAGTACAAGGCAGCATATTAGTTATAATGGCCCACATTTTGAGTCCTCTTATGGTTTGCACTGCCGCCTGACATGTAACCCAAATCAAATGAACAACAAATGCTGCTGTCTATATATATATATATATATATATAACCATGCTGATATCGCCAACCCTTTTTTATTGGCTCCTACCTCTTTTCGTACTCTCTCTCCATGATTTAGAGAGAGAGTCTTTGTTGTTGGGTGATTGGCTGTCTTTCTCTCAGACTCACGAGTGTGTCAAAGAGAGAGAAGAGTTTTTCACTTTCAGGAGAGAGTCGGTCTAGTGGCGAGGATTTGGGCGAGAATTATTCTGATGGGGAGAGGAAATATATTATTCAGGGTGCTGTACAGCTCTAGATTTGCATGCTTTTGAATTTCCTTTTTTTTTTTTTTCCTCTGTGGTATGTGTATATGATGCTCCTTCTCTGATCTGTCTCTCGGACAAGAAAACAATTGGGTTTTTTAGAAAAATCCGAAATCTGCTCTCTCACCTATTACTTCACTCTCTCTCTCTTCAAGTCTTGCTAAAAAGTTGGTAAACCATTTGGGGTCTGAATATTTCTCTAGATTTTGCACCAAGATTCGATCTCAAATCATGTTCTTTCATGTCTGTCCCTTCAAGTTTTTAATAATTTAATCTTGTTCAAGTTCTTGGTAGAATTATACAAAGTAAAATCTTTTGGCACACCCAATTTTGTCCAAAGATTATTCCCTTTGGAGTAAAAAAAATCCCAGTTGCAAGATTACATGGAAGATTGGAAGAATGACCCAAGAAGGCGAAACCCATAAGGGCATTGGGAGTAGTTCTTCCTCTTCACTTTCGTCCAAGAAGCCAAAAGAAAGGAAAGTTCCACAGAGAGGACTTGGTGTGGCACAGCTTGAGAAGATCAGGCTTGAAGAGCAGCAAAAGAAAGCCGTTGCATCTTCATTGATGTTGTCACCCTCCCCGCCTTCCCTTTCGATCCCGAACCACCGTAACTTCGATGCCGATCGATCCCCGCCGTCTTCAGTCCCACCATTTCCTTCTGTGTCTGCCCACAACATCGGTGTGACAAGGCCAAGCTATGATCATTATCATCATCATCAATTAGCTAATAACTTGGCTCATCATAATGCATATGAGATTCCTGGGAATTCTAAGGTTCCTGAAGTGTGGAATTTTTGTGATTATTATGTTGACAAGGGAGAGAATTTTAATCCAGGATTGGCACTTAACATGAATTTGCCTCATGAGCCCAACCCCATTAGGCCTCTTACTGGCTTGGAACAGGGGACACAACAATTTGACCAAGTTTCTCCTTCAATGGTAAGAGATTTGCATGTGAATAAATATTTTTTTAAATAGAAATTAAAAATATCCCACTGTCTTCTCTTAAAATTCTGTCTACGAGAGAAAGTGAGGGCAGAAACCGAATAATAGTTAAAAAAAATTAATAAATTTTATGTCGTTGCGGTGAGAGGGCATTTCTTAATATTTTCCATTTTTTAATTGGTGTCATAAAAATTATTGTTCGTGAAACTTTCAGATCTCTTTTTGTACATATCGATTTTCTTTAGTTTTTTTCTTTGGTTTTTTTTTTTTTTTTTTTTTTTTTTGCCCCTCTCTTTCTTATGTACTAGTTGTGTCCAGGAAGAATTATGCTTTGTGAAACTTGTAGGTGAATGTCCAAACACCAGCATTATTACCACCTGCACTAAGCATTCAAACGGAGCCCCCTTCAAACCAAAGCTACTATGGCAACAACAATGCTCTTATTTGGGCGGAGGAAGAACAGGTAATTATTTTCTCTGCCATGTTCTCTTTGCTTCTCATTCATTGTGTTTCTTATGTCTATTGCTAATCTGAACATATATCTGGATAATTGTTATTGGGATGGAATTCAAAAAAAATGAGAGCAATAAGATGCAAAAAAAAAAAAAAAAAAAAAGGATGGAACGTTATTAGATTGGTAATGGAAATTTTGAAGGTGCATTGAAATAGAGCTCAATTCAGCATTCCATGAATCTGTTATATGCGCATTTAACATGGGCTTCAACATCATTTTTTTTTTGGGTGGGTTTTCTTTCTTTCATTTCTATAATTTATGTAATTGGAGATTTGGGTTAAAATGTGGCTTAGATGGCTGGCAAAAAGAGGCTACATGCCTTCCTAGATCATCCTCCAGGGCCTTCTTTCAACCTGAAATCACCAACTTTTTCTGCTCAGCCAAGAGCAGATGGATCAGCTTACCTAAAGTTGAGGTTGGCTTATTGTTATCCTTTGGCTCATTCATTGTTTTTGTTAGAATATAAAACTATTGTTGGCTCATCTCCTACTAACTTAAGCTTTTGAGATGGATTGGTAAACCCACACAGTACCAGAGAAAGAGGCCCCGAGTTCAAACTCAAGCTTTTGGGAGAATTAGAAATATTGTTTGTTGTTACATGCTATTATTGTTCACAAGGTTTTCTTTATGTCTTATTATCAGAGAAGGTCCTTCCTACTCAGCTTCAATTCAAGAGCCCAACTCAGAGAATGGCATCAAAGAAAATAGTGCTTGGAATGCAAATTTCCTTACACTATCCCTTCCAGCAACTACCACTGCAACATCTTTAAGCTCAAATTTCAATCTCCCTTTCTCTGGCCTGGCATTCCACAACTACGAAATCTCGGATTTCGAAACAATTCCTTATCAAGTGAGATTTAACAGCATTTGCCCAATTCACTAAATTGTGTTTTTCTTAATTTCTTATAGGAATCAATCTTACTCTTGCTCTCTCTCTCTTTTACATTTTCAAAGGGAATTATGGATGAGCTAATTTTCCAACCTGGGCTAAGTAGGTCAAATGAGCAGCTTCATTTCCACAGCTTCTTCCCACCAGCAAAGAAACAAAATTGTGAAGCAACTTCAACCCCATTGAATGATTCCACTGGTGGAACAGATGAAAATGTGGATCTCAATTTGAAATTATAAATGGTTAACCACATTTATTTCAATTCTTTAGGAAGGCCTATTGTTCCTCACTATGAGATTGTACCAGCAAATTTCCATCATTGTAAGAGTTTCTTTTTCTTTTTTTTTCCTAAGAAAAGATATGCATTATTGATGTTATCTCCACTTCCATCCTTTTTACCTACAGTAGAAATCCAGGGCCTGCCAATAGAACAGAAAACACCTTATTCAATTCTACAAAAGAATGGACAAAGTTTCACTCCTACAGGACCACAAGCCCAACTTCACACAAACCGCTAACCGAGCTGGGACCTTAAAGTGGGGAATGGAGTATTGAACTTTGAAGCCATTATAAGAGGAGAAGAAAGAAAGGCATTTTAACTATTGTATTGGATGGTAATTTCGAAAAGTAGGATAGATACATCTAAACTTGCATATATAAAATTTACAAACTTGAGCAGGATAGAGACCTGAAAGCCCGGAGAGAGTGGGAAATGTAATTTTTGTTGGAGTCATTTTCGTGCCTGTTAGAGGCAAGAGCTTTGGGGTATTCTGCTTTTAAGATTTTGGGTCATTTTGCATTTTTCCCTTTTCCCTTTTGTTTGTTTTGGTTGCTTGGAGAATGATTGATGGGTATCAATCTTTGCATGTGGATTGGATTATGAGGAACTGATTGTGCTTTGTCACGTCTTTGTTGTTTTCACGTGGGGTGACCACCATTATCCGAGCTTGATGATGATTGCTGTGTAAATGGCGAAAGCAAAGGTGCCCTTGGAGGCTTATTAAAAGAACAGATTCACAGGTTGTGGCAAGAGTCCTCTACAGAATGGGACAAATCTAGAGAGTGGATAATCAGTAGATATAACCAAAAGTAACGCATTTTTTGTTTCCATTTTGAACATTTCACTGAAAAAAAAAAGAGAGAGAGAAAGATTTTTGTGTGCGGAGTCCTTTTCAAACACATTTTGAAACACTGTTTCAAATGTTTGAGTGCCGCTAATGGTCCAGGAACAGCAAAAAAAAAGGGCCACAAAATAAACGGCCCTATGAGTACAATTTATCGGCACACATTCCCTCAACATTTAGTTGTTTTTGCATTTTAGAGGACACTTGTGTAGTCAATTTGAACTTAAAACACCAAAGCAATTCAAAATTAATTCAAAATTTGTGAAAAAAAAACACTAAAATTGATTTGAACAAAAAAAATTTAACTTCAACCAAGTTTCTAAACTTTTTGGTTTAAAACATGCTTGACAAGTCAGTTAGAACCAATTTATTCTAACAAATAAAGCTTTTAGTAGCTACAGTAAAAAATAAAATTGCTATGGTGTAAAAATTTTACGCATTATAATTTTTAAAACTAAAAATTTTAACTCCAACCGGTTTGTCAAATGTTTAGCAAGTATATAAAAAAAAAAAAATGACAGCTTATCTTCATAAAGTTTTGAGAAAAAATCCTTTTCTCAATCTAATAGATATAATTCCGATATATTAAGACAGTTCAAATCTTAAAACGCCTTGCCATGAAATTCTCCAAATTTTTAGCAGTAAATAGTACCAGCAGCAGGGTTGCTATTAAAATTTCCGACAATTTAGCGAGTCCAAAATGCTGTTGAAGCAACCAAATTACAAAAGCACAAGGCACTGCACGACTGCCAGAATATATTACAAAACTTGATGATCATACAGCTGCTCTGATCATCGAACAGTAACATCCAGATACATAAGATATTCACGACTCACGATCATAGGAGAGGAAAAAGAAAGTTGAGAAAAAGGGTCTGAAACAGAATTACAGAAGCCGAATAGAAGCCTTGTTCATAAATAAATCACCTGGTCTAAGACCAGCCAAAACAGTAATCTAGAACATAAACCAGAGCAAGGGAGAAAGGATAGAGCAGGAATGCCACTGAGGATGTCCACAGAGGGAAAGTAGTGCGGAAGCTTCCAAAGAGACCCATGACGATACAAACTATAAGAATGACTAAAACTTCCGATGAGAAGTCCCATGTTAATCCTCTGGCGTAGACGAGAGCCAAGAAAACTGATAGGCAAAGTACGTTATTCATCGTTACAGCCCCATAAATCTGCATCAAGAGAACAATAAATGAATCAAGGCCCTCGTGTAGTTAAATGCAGTTGACGAACGTCGCACCGAATATCAATGCAATCACAAAACCTAATAAGTATTTTCTTCCGTAGTTGAACAAATTCTTTCATGTTGTGTGGTTGCCGTACTTGCGTCCAACAGCATATGTTACATGAGTTAAATATCCGATGAAATTAAGTAATGCTCGCGAAAAGTTGAAAAAAAAATGATCAGCTTTGTGGTGCCAGGCACTGCAACTAATGGATGTGAGACCCAAGAGTAGATGGATATCGGATAAAATTAAGTAATCCTTGTGAAAAGTTGAAAAAAAAATGATCAGCTTTGTGGTGCTGTGCACCGCAACTAATGGATGTGAGACCCAAGAATAGATAAATTGCACCGGGGTTGGGGTTGTTGGGGGAGGGAGTTTTGTGTGTTTGGGGGGGTAGAGAGGGCTGGTGTAAGCTATTGAGAGCCCTAGTGTGCCTACATTGGGTACTTCAAATATGGTGTGTTTCAGTGTGACATGTCGTTAGTGCTTTTAAGACCCTCGGAAACACAGCAGAGCTCAACACCAGTACTATATGTCAATATGAGAGATCTCAAAACTTTCAGCAAAAAATGAAAGAGGCACATTATGCTAATAACCTCAGGACACATGGCAGGACACGACTAATATGTTGCAAAATGATCCGAATGGATTGCCTTGGAAACTAACGGCCTCTGTTCTCTTGTCACAAGGTTAAATTAGATCATATTTTTTCTGTCCAAAGTAAAGGTCTCTCTAAAAGGTCTAATGCTAAGATGGCTTTGTTGTTTGTACCATCAAGAAAGAGCCATCAACAGCTGTCTTCCCATCCACCCCTCTCTCTCTCTCTCTCAAACACACACACAAACAAAATATGAATGTTCTTAGCCACGTCCACTGCAGTTTAAAACATTCAATTTAATATAACCTTTTATATAAGACACAGGTAGATAACCACAAGGCTTGACCTGTTGTAAAGATTTTACGTGTTAAGGAGGTAAAACATGAAAATAAAGATAAATACATGGCAACAAACCTCAGAAAATGTTAAGGAGGCAGTTCTCTTCTTCTTTCTCGTAGCAAAGATTATGGCAGATACAGCTTCACTGGAGTTGGTGGCCACTGGAAGTGCAATGAATGAGATGAAAAAGGTCGGAATGCTTGTGGCACTGGAAAAGTTGTCAACGGCGTCCACCAAGGGATCTGCAAATGCTGCTGCAATAGCAGCTCCCAGCAACAACATCAATGCAGCTTTCAAGGTTGTCCATTTAGCATTTGCAACACCCTCTACAGCTTCCTCGCTTTGTTCACCCGCCCCCAAAAGATCATGCTCCTGCTTCGTTCGCTGAACAGGAACAACCCAAGTTCTTAAAATACCACTAGCAGGATGAACTCTTAAAAGTTTTCATGAGCAAAACTTACCACGTGGAAATCACTAAAAAATTTCTTTGTTCCACCATGACCAGAGTAGGAATCCCCTGCACGCTTTGCCTTGATAAGCCACCTAGTTATACCAGCTGTAAACTCTTTTTTATCAATATACGAATCACTGGATGTGTCAAAATCCTTCATCACTTTTTCCACAGCATCATCCCTATCCAAGTCTATCTCATCAAACCGAATTCCTATTATCAGTGCTCTTAATTCAGAAGCTGAAAGAAGTCCATCACGACTCTCGTCAATTTTGTCAAATAACCTGAAATGATATCAATTAGACACGTGAGAAATTGCACGACACAAATAAAACGTAACCGGATACAGCACCAAAGCTGGAAAAAAGAAATAAACCACATTTAAAAATCACTCACTTTCCTATAACTGTTATGTTGGGTTCACCATCCTCATCAAAGAGCTTTCCTAATCCATGCATATGTAAATGTTGCAAGATTCCCGAGATAACATGTTTATGCTTTGCATACTCTAAACGTCGCTTCTGTATCCAGGGCTGAAAAACCTGCACCAAAAAATTATATACATTCAAATCCAGAATCAAATCCTATCAAAATTAAGATCATTAATAACAGGGAAAAGATAATTAGACGGAATTCGTAAACTATATAAATTAGCATATAGCATCATCAGTGTGGAACAACAACCGTGGCATGAATTGCGTAAGTTACTATGTGCAGTTAGGACATCCACTCCATAAAAAATTGAAAATAGATACACGTGCTACGAACAAAAGAAGCTCTTGGAGAAGTTTGCAAAAGACCCTACTACACAGAACGGCAAGTACTAGTTTGCTGCAAAAATATTGTGGTACATGGACTCGAGTATAATGAAAACACTTTAAACACAAGCATCAACTATAATAAATCCATTCCAAACAGAAGCGATGGATACTGTTTATCTAAAATAAATAAAGCAACGATATACAATGGTTTCATAATTTTATTGTCCTCTTTTACAGTCAAGTTTATTTCTCTTGGCAAGAACCAACAGGCAATCCAAAACACATGAGTAACAAGTGTAAGAATCAATACATGGAGTTGCTTGGTTGCAATGCATTAGTGAATGTAATAAAGCATGGACAATAGAATTTGCATAAACAATTGAAAACATTGGTTTCGTAAAATTTTCAACCAAAATAAATGAAAACTTAAGGCACAAATTGCATACAAATGTGATTGCAAAACAATTAAGTACAGTTTACCTGATATAAGCAATAACAAATTAAAAGCAACACTGAAACAATAAGAGCGATCAAAACGGCTAAATGTCTTCCTGATGTCGAGCTGAGAAGTTGTGGTAGTTGAACAATAATAAACGGGAGAACAGATATAGCCATAATCCTTGCAGCATAGCTCGTCCAAATATCAGTGCTAACACCAGAACCTGCATTCAGGAAGCAGTTATTTTATCTAAATCCATCTCTGTTACAATCACTTTTTTGATTTTTTCCCCTCTGACTAAAAGGAATCTACTAAAACCATTTCAAACCAAAATTAGGTGAGATGTAATCTGATGCAAAATGTAGTCACTAATTTGTACAATCTAAGTACCGAATCCAGGAAAGATAAGTTCCATATAACAAAGATTTAATGGTTGGCAGTAGCAAGACATAATAAGTTAACGGAATCTCCTAGCCATTCAGATGTGTTCACAATCAGCTCCTGCTGAAGCTTACAACTCCATTGTACTATTTATTTAAAAGAGTTGACCGAGCCTCAGGTTTTCTTTCAATACCATTTGTAGATGATGTAAGCCCAAGAACGTTCAATCCGACTCATAAACAAGGAGAATAAACCAGTCAAACCATTTTGCTCAGCCCTACCGCTCCTCTATTTTGTCCAAAGGTTGCAAAAAGGGCGGCAAAGGAATGCCCAAAAAAAAATCCAGGCCAGCTGAAGAAGTCTTATTTTATGTCATAGAATCACAACGACCATCTGTTTATTTTGTAAAGAAAGTGGGGAGATCTCAATGCTGGCTTGTTTTGTTAATAAGGCATCTAAGCCGATATAAAACTGTCTTTTCACTCTCTTGTTCCCATGTTGCTATGTTGGAAATGTTCCACGATCTCTTGATTTTCAAGTACCGTAAAAGGATGATCGGTTTGACAATTTGACCCAGGACATCAGCAACCATTTAACCTTCTATTTGGCTGAAACGGATGTTGATGCACTCAAAATGGGGTTTGCTGTACAGGCTTAGCAGTGTTTTTTACATGCATTCGGAAGTTCCTTCACAGAACTAGTTTGATTGTCAGTGTGTGTTGACACATAGTGCGCACACACGCATACGCATGCTTTTGGAACAGGTTTTTTTTTTTTATTACTTGTATATGGATGCAATAAAATAGGTTATTGATTCTAGAATCAGGCAACAGTTCCTTGATTTCTCTATGTGTTGAAAATATAAAAATAGAATGGCTAAAATATTAGATTCATATATATTTCTCTTACATAGAGAAAAACACAGATATTACCAATTTTTCTCTACCCCTACATTATCAGGTGCATTTAGTTACAAATCATACTAAATTTCCACGCTGCCCTAGAAGCAAGATTCATTCCATCCCTCCGTCAAGAAAGAACCCAAAAGAAAAAAAAAAAAAAACCAAACAAACAAACAAAGAAACAGGAAACATATATTTCATTTATCCTGCATAAATTTAAAAACATCAACAGATGAACTCCCTTCATTAGTTAGATAAATTCTAAGCAAGACCTTTCCAGAAAATAAGAACATACCAGTCAAGCTAAATCCTTCTGTATCCTTTCCATCTCTTGCGACCGGACCTTCAATATCACACTTGCCAACAATAATACAGGTTCCCCATATTACAGTGAGGAGCAGTACAGTTGATCCAGCTAGCAAGCCCATTCCAACAGAGACCTGACTTTGAGCAGTTTCTGCGCTTCCAGAAAGTCCAGATACTAAAAACAAACAAGGCAAGAAGAAGGTGGGAGTATATCAGTTAAGAAGCTCATCATTAGTTATCTACATAATAACATTTAACTTGCACAAATGAGAGTGAGAAATACATGTATTTATTACACTAAACACTGCCTAATCAAAAGCAATAGTTTAACACGGGCCTTCCCTACAATCGGTTGCCTCTTATAAAACTAAGTTGTCTGTTATTTTCAGTAACATGAAGGGATTTATCCAAACTAACGCATGCTACTGTCATCATATTCCTCATTCAAATTTTTATTTTCCATCTTAGTATATCATGGTAGCTATTGTCCAAAAATACAATAAAATAAAAAATAATTCTTGGTAGTAGTACAACACTCTCCAGAGAAAAATATCAAATAGAGAATGCTACGAACTTTGGAGCATTTATTTCTGAAAAGGGGTCTGCAAATACAACAAAGTAACACTCAGCAATAGCAATAACAATAGCAATAACAATAGCAATAACAATAACAACAACAACAATAAAGATAATAGTATTAGTAATTACAGAACAAATTGATTCCAAAGTATACCAACTATGCTTACAGTTGGTAGCAAAACTGTAATTAGTTCATTTTATACTGCAGGAAAAAGGACTTCATTTCCAAAGAATAAAAGTCCTTATCAACAGATATGAGAGGCACGCAATGGATTAACGGAACATGGCAAGGGTCATCTCATTCTCATAGCAACTACAAAGATTCTAAATAGCAGTATGTGCTTTCACACTGCCCACAGACGCTCAAAATTATGAAAACTGACCGTTTCTTGTGCAAAATCTGAACGCCCATTACTCGCCTATACCTATATGAAGTGAAGCATATAAAAGTAGATACTTCGGTGCCAAATTGGAATTTAAATCACACCAAAATCATTTCGTATTAATATAATAATACATAGATGTAGACGACATGGATATATAACATTTGATTAAAAATATGACGACTGACGATTGTATGATTTTATTATACATATTGTAGAGTTCTCTTGTAAAAATAAATATAAATAGTGTTTGACCACCCTGTTACTTTTATTTTAATTTCTATGACGCAGTTTTCTATTAAAAAAAAAAAAATCCCTATTAGTAAGCAACTGATTCTCTTTACTTTTTTCCGTCATTGTTTACGAGACAGGCTTAGGCATCGAATCTCGCAAATAAATAAAGAAAGAAAATTATTCCAGACAAAGGAAAACAAATGAATAAACTGTAGGATTGAATATAATAAAGGGTTAATTATATAATTAAACTTTATTATTTTAACTATTTCTCAATTTGTTTTTTCATTTTTAGAAACTATAAAAAAAATCTTTTTAAAAAAATTTGTTTTAATTTTATCTTTATAAATTAAAAAAAGTGACAAAATTATATGATTACCTTTAAACAGTTATAAAATTCTTATAGATTTAAAAACATAAAAATTCTTAAAATAAAGCACCAAATTTCAAAAATGGATATTAAGTTTTATGGCCTTTTTGAATGTTGATATATGTTTTAAAAATTTTTTATAAACAAATTGGGTCTAATTAAGGATTTTTTGTCTTATCTCTATATTTTTTTAGATTAAATACAAAAATTCCGCCGAATTATAGCCATTGTAACATTTTGCCGTCCGAATTTCAAAATGTAACATCCGTTCGTCCTAAAATATAAACTGTTAAAAAAATAGTCGTTTTGTTAAAATTTTAACGAAAAATTGACAAATAATTGTAAAGTTAGAGATATTTTGGTAATTACGATTATAAAAATAACCATTAAAAATTCAAACTATAATAAAAATAGCATTTATTGATGATCAAAAAAAAAAATCAATTAAAACAACTATACCATTGGAAGCCTTTCTTTCTATACAAAAATTTTCATCAAAATTTTAATAATTTTTTTAACTCAAAATATTTTAAAATTTTAAAAGTTATATATATATATATATATATTAGTGAAATGAAAAAAAATGACACAAATATATTTAATATAACACAAAATTTTCAAAGAGAAAAAAACTATGATAATGTTAATAAATTTTTTTTCATATTTTGAAGTCTTTATTGGTATTTATACCTTTTGAAATTTTAAAATACTTTTTGAGTGTTAAAAAACTGAAGTTATAAAGAAAATTTCGATAACATCGAAAAAAAAAAGATCCAAATAATAGCATGTTATTAATTGATTTTTTTTATTTTTAATCATCAATAAAAACTATTTTTATTATAGTTCTAATTTTTTGGTTATTTTTATAACTAGGATTAGTAAAAACCCCTGATTTTAAAATTGTTTATCAACTTGCTATTAAAATACTGACAGAATAGTTATCTTTGTTAGCAGTTCATACTTCAAGGAAACAAATACCATGTTTTGAAATTCATAAGACAAAGGGTTACAAGAGCTATAATTTAAGTTGAATTTTTATAATTAATCTTTTTTTTAACGAGTCTGCGATGAATAAAATTGATATAAATTTTTTTTTAACAAAAAGTTAGAGAAATAATTACAAGTGTTTGGCATGATCACTAGAACTATTGGTTAAAACTATTTACTATACTATTTTTTTTTAATGTAACATATGAGAGTCTTACATTGTTTATAACCAAGCTAATGTTTAGATAGTCCCTTGCCAGCCAAACAGGCTATAAAACTAGCATAACCCATAAAATAAATTTCACAAAAATAAAACGAGGAATCAACATATAAAGAGAATCAGCAAGGATTGCAACGGAGGATTTTGATAAAAAGCCTTAAAGAAAAAGTTTTTTTGACAAGTAGACAAAAATAATCTAAAATTGAATAAATAACCTCTGTGTCATGTTATCTAAAATAAAATAAAAAAAATTAAAGCAAAAAAAAAAACTCAACAAGATTGAAAAAAAAAAACTGAAACAATTTTTTTGTCCAACTTGATTCTTGATGTAAAAAAAAAAAAAAAATCATTTCTTCAATTAAATTTTTTGGGTGGGTCTCTTATCAAATTTTGCCGATTGCAACTGCACAATTTGAAAACAATCGAATTAAATCATTCCACTAAAAGATTAGATCCAAATTATGCACCTTTTCTCTTTAATCTAATTCTCTGTTCCCTACATTTTCTCAGCAACCAAGCAGATCAATGTCGAAGTAAAATTTTGAGAAGATTTACCGAGAATGAGCATGGCATCAGGAAGCGCTCCGAGCACGGGGAGGAACAAGCCGCCCACGATGCCAGGGCCGAGGATCTGAAGGAGAAGCTCGCTGCCATTGGAGAGGTAAGTGGCGGCCAGGAACATCAGGTAGCCATAGACGATGATGAGGAAAAGGTTTCCGAGCGCGGTGGTGGTGCACGGCAGGAACCCGTAGGACTGCTCGCAGGTGGACTCCTCCGGCGCTCTGAAATCGGATTTGAGACGGAGGTAGGACAACCACGGTTGCTGACGAGCTTCGCGGCTATCGTGTAGGCCATCGGAGAACAGATCGGAGGGCGAAGACTGGTCGGAGATTGAGCGGCCGTGGGATTGGCCGCAGAGGATCAGGATCAGGATCAGGAGTGGGAGGAATAACGCCTTTGACATGGCTGGAAGTTAGAAGTACATATGTATTCGCTCAGATGAAGATAGGAGAGAGAGAGGGGGGGACAGATTGGGCGAGGGTTCTTATGAAGAGTGTCAAGAAATGAGTGACGGGTTCTTCTCAGCGTCTGAAACGTGTATGCGTATGGCGTACAGGAGGGAAACGACACTTTTTGATCGTTTTTGCTTATTTTAGAGTTTGTTCGAGAAACTTGTTAAAAAATAACAAAAGGTTTATATAGTATAAAATTTTTATATATTATAATAAAAATTAAAATTTTATTATAATATAAAATATTTATGTATTATAATTTTTAAGTTTTAATTTTATATTTGAATTAATTTTTTAAAAGAACTTTTAATTAGGGAAGTTTTTCTATTTAATTTGATAAGATTGTTTTTTTAAGAATAGAAGTTAATTTAAATTAATTTTTTAAAAGAACTCTTAATTAGGGAAGTTTTTTTATTTAATTTGATAAGATTTTTTTTTTTAAGAATAGAAGTTAACTTTGTAAAGTTAAAATCTTACCTATAAAAGTTTTGTTTAGTAACTTCAATCTAATTATATAATGCCATAATAAATTTACGTTAACTTTTAATTCTAAGTTAATTTTTAATTCTAAGTGTATTGCTGAACACATTTAAAATAATATATTTTATTTTAAAAAGTACTTCATATTATATTAAAACTTAATATTGTATAATTAATTAGATTTTAGTCTAAGATGAAAATAATTTTTCCTTTGATACACTTGTTCTTGTTCCAATCAAAAAAAAAAATTTACTATTTGTATTGATTTAACCTATATATATTTATATATGTACCTGATAAAAGTTAAAATTATTGCATTATCTTCGGTTTGATTCCATAGTTGAAGCTGGCAATCAAACGCTCCATTATTACATTTTTTTAATTACTTTTTTATTTTGTCAAAGGATGAACTGAGTACTTGCAGATTTTTTCGGGAGGTGAGGTGGGTCCAAATGTTAATATATATATATATATATATATATATATATATATATATATATTCTAGAAACCCCAATGTTGACATGGGACTAGCAGATGGTCCTTTTTCAATTTGTCCTTTTTTAAATTTCTTCGTGAACACGTAAGAAAACAACCAATTTTATTATTTAATTTTTTTTCCTTTTGTTGGAGAGATAGATATCCAACTAGATTTCTTAGCGAGAAACCCATAAGATTTTTTCTTAGGAAAAAATTTAGAGGGAAAATTTGCATTAATAATTTCTCAACTATTTAGCAAGTGACATTTAAGTCTTAAAATTTTAATTTTGGCAGATCAACTTTTGAGTTGTTGATTTATTTGCAATGTTCGTAAAATAAAAAATGTACGTCCAATTTGATATTGAATACTTTATTATACCCTTTAGTGTTGTTAAACAACAAACAAATTAACTTCTTTTTTAAGCAATGAAGGGTCGTGTTAATTTTTTCTTTATAAAAGGTTCTATCAACTTAAATTTAAATGAAAAAAAAAAAGATAAAAACTAAAACCCGGCTCCACCAAGTCTATCGCCCGTTTCCACCGTCGCAGCAAATCTCTCTCCCTACACGGACAAGAACGCCAACATCATCGATCCAACATGCTTGAACCGGCTGTGCACAGGCCCATTGTTCTGAAGAGCACTTTCGGTGAGAGTGAGAGAGAGACATCAAGCAAAGTTAGAGAGATTGAGGATCTTAAATAGGAGGGAATAAAAACACTAAGAATACAAGAATCTCGTAAATTTGATTTAACCCATATAATAAAATCTGAGATAATCTGAATAAAAACTTGCTTTAAGTCACCTAATTTGATCTTTAATTAGAGAGTTTGGGTTGAATTACTTATAATCCAAGATAGTTTGTACCGCTAATGTAATAAATATAAATATAATATTTATTATATGTATATTGCTATTTAACAAAATCTTACACTTTAAAAAAAAATTTATAGTTTATATAGAATTCTTTGGTTTCATTCTTCTTTTTGGTTTCTAATACATATTAGACAATCTCTTAAAAAAATATTTGTTGTCTCAGTTTTTATAATAGTTTGTTTGTTAGTTTACGGCTTATGTATTTGAGCATTTTTTGCAAACTTTTATCTTTATGTTAGTTTGTGGCTTTAAGATAATATTAGAATTTGAAACTTTGTGAGACAACCGATACGATGAATTTTGATTTTTTCTTCATATATTTTTTACTTTAGTAAACTGTTAATTTGAATTTTTTTTTCTTGTTTTACAATATTCAATCTGATCAGCCCATCTAATCTACCCAAATTTTTATTAAGTAGGTTGCATTTAAAGCTTGGTTTTATTAGGTAGATTAAATTTGAAATCAATCAACCAGAACTTTAATTGAGTGAATTAAAAAATCCTTAAAATCTACCTAATCCAGTCGACGCTTACTTCTCAAACTTCGACTTTAGTCATTATTTTCCCTGCTAATGACTCGCGAAGGATGGAGATGGATAGGGGTCAGCTATAGATGAGTTGATTTTGCATTATCTGAGTTTCTCTTAACGAGTATCTCTGAACAGTGTAGGATAGATGAGTTGGGTTTGCTTGCAAGTTTTGTGTTTTTTTTTTTATTAACTTTTAAATTTTATGAGTTTACTGAGATTTATTTTATAATTTTTAATACATCTTTTTTCACGATGTATCAAAGTAACTGCTCCTTTCATGTGTTGAATAAAATGCAAAAATTTTGGTTGAGGAAAGCCAATTTTGTTGCCAAAGAGTAGGTAAGAGAGGAGTGAAACTTGAATTGTAGAATTCTATTTGATTAGAATATATTAGGAATTGCAACATCAAATTACGGCATGTAGCCAGCACATGACGAATTTAGTCAAAAATTGGATGTATGTTTTTTATCTCACCAAGATTGAAACTAAGGCCCCGTTTGATTTTATATTCAAAATTTTTGAAAATACTTTTACACGTTTTTTAAAGCAAAAATTTAAAAAGCACTCTCAGCACAGTTTGTAAAAAATTGTTATTTTTCAAAACAAAAACATTTTTAGCAAACGAACCATAATGACAATGATTGACGTCATTCCCTAAACTTTTTTAAAAAAAAAAAAAATTATATATAAAATTCTACAAAAATTATACTTCGCTTCCTCTCAAATTACATTCCTCCTCTCAAAATTGCATTTTATCCCTTTAAAATCAATTTCACTCATTCCCATATTATTTCAGTTGCACCTTGTCATCTCTCCATCACGCTAATTTTTCTATTATGCTCCTGTTTACGAACCTTCTAAAATGGTGGGACAATTAATAATGCCCTCAGTGGGTCACTGTCGCGTCAAAAACAACATTAATTTGTTCAACGATTTCAAATGGAACTGAATCCCCCTTATAAGGAGCCATCTTGATTTTCATTTATACAAAACCATACATACATTTTCAATAGAAGAACAATATTTTATTTAAATAAAAAAAACTAGCCCATATACCCGACATTTATTTAGGCCACCGTAAAAAAAGGACATATCATTTAGGTAAAGAATAAAAAAAAAAAAATCCCACCTTTTTCAAGTCGATGGCCGTACTTTTTTATTAGTATCTCTCTAATGCTTTATAGAAATCTACAGACCTATCCTATCTTGCTTTTTTAAGCCGCCAACCTCACTCCGAAGCCAACATCTCTATCCTGTGTGAGCTCACTTCTTCCTACCGCAACCCTGATATCCCTATTTGGGATTATTTTCTATCTAAACATCATCTCTGTCTCTTCCTCTGTCCATCCCTCCCTCCCGACCGCATCAATATAGTCAAACCTTGGCATGTTAGGTTCGCATTGGTTCGCTCTTATCTAAAGACTAATTCTTTAATTGTTCTTTTTTTTTTTTGGCAATTGAGGTGTTAAAGTTCGTTTGGGGCAAACCAAACTTGGATTTTTTTTCTTTTTGGGTAATACTTTAGTGAATAGATTAACAAGGAAGGAAACCAATAGGGGCACAATACCCCATCCGCCTTCTTTTAATGGGTAAAATAGGGTGGGGACATTGTGGATTTTCTTCAATTGGGTAAGGCTAAGGAAGATCTGAACCTAGACCTGTTGAAATCTTTATCTTTATGGATTAGCGTGATGTTATAATCAGTGCCCTACGAAATAATTATAATTTTTTGGTAAAATAAATAATAATGAGAATATTTCAGACATTAATAATAGTCTTCATATTGTTTTCATTATAATAAATAAGCATCTAAGCAAACATGTGAACCGTATCTATTAGAACTAAATCTTGTAATTAGACATATACAGCGTTTATATATAGATGGATCTGATTTGGAGATTTAGGCTACTAAATTATATAGTCCGCAATCTATGTATAAAGCTAGGCACATTATACATGTAAAGACTGTAATATGAATCTACGTCCAATTGGTGAGGCGGTTTATCTTCATTGTCGGAGCAGATTGAATCCATAGTAGATACATTGGTGTGGTAAACCTAGTGGTGATTATATATTAACTAGACCTAAAGTTGAATTGATTTAATAATGATTTCATTTTACTTAAATCAATTCACTTTGACAATCATTTATATGTCATCTTAGTTCTAAAGTGGATTCATGACTCTATATTTGTAGCATGTATCTTTTGATACACCAAAAGTAAGAGTTTTTATGAATGAATGCTTTATTATCAATATGTATCTGTATGGCATGTTTAACAAGAGGGAGGAGAGAAAATTTCACCTCTTTCTGATAGACTTCTGACTCTTTATAATACTTCTATAAATAGAGATCTTGAGTCATTATTTATTCTCAGGCTGCTTAAGTACAACTTCGAGAGTTAAGTTCTGATTACTTATCTTTAACAATCTTAGTTCCTCAACACTTGAGTGGTTGAAAGGAGTGTAGCTGCGGTAAAGATTTATAAATTGTACTTCCACACACAACGATTTGAAGGAAGACAATAACATTAAAAACTTGACAATAAAGATTTGTTATTTAAAAACCAAGGTTTGTTGGAACATTGGGTCCAAATTGGGAAAGGCCTTATAACATCTGAGATGTCATAAGACCAGGGACTTATATGTTGGAATCAATGATGGGTCGACGTGTCAAGCATCTATGGAATACTGAGCATTTGTAACCTTATTATTTTGTTGGAACATTAGGTCCAAATTGGCAAAGGCCTTATAACATCCAAGATGACATAAGACCAAGGACTTATATGTTGGAATCAATGATGGGCCGACGTGTCAAGCATCTATGGAATACTGAGCATTTGTGACCTTATTATTAGTGATGTAAATACCATCTTTGTTAATCCAAATGAAACTTCATAAAAGTTGTTTCCCAGCTATTGAATTCTCCATATGTAAGTAAAAAAAAAAAAAAGAATGTCGAACACTAGAGTTGCTCTATATTTGACATGGTTGCAAGCGAGTCAAAGAGGCTTCAAAGGCTCATACTTTAAGGTAAAATTCTATACCTTAAAACCCCTACGCCCAATGGAGTTAAAAAGGCAAAAGCCTTGACAAATCATTACACAAGGTAAAAACCTTAGTAAATCTTTGCTGCCTTAAATGGCCAAGCACTATGCCCTAACGTCTACTTCTACAACCAAATCCCTACAAATATCGGAGTTGAAAAGGCAGAGCCTTTGGTTCTAACGAAGACCTTTACACAAAGCAAAGCCTCAGTGGACCTTTACATAAGGTAAAAGCCTTAGTATATTCTTAAGTTACCAAGTTGTTAACATTATAAATCAATTGGCCTGTTATCTCTACATTCGAAGTAATGAAAATAAAGGTAAAGTATGAAAGAAGATAACAAAATACTGATTGTATTAATAAAAGAGAGAGTAATTCATTACAAAAATTTAAATATATATATATATACACATATACACACATAGGTTCACTCCTTACCCTTGAGGCTCCTTTCTCTGCAACAGTTGAGTTGTCGGCTGAAGGCAAGGCATCAGAGGAATATAAGAAAGACAAGTCTTAGCCAAGACAACCAGCACGATTCTATTCCACAATCTGCTCGCCCGCTGACTGAAGAATTGCCTCATGGATTTCCTGGTACTCCTTGGACACTTAGAATTTCTCAACCACCTCCTTTGCCATGTCAAGGATCGACCCTCTAGCTCTTGGTTCTTCTTCCTCTTGGCCTCCAGGTCCTTCTTAGCTTAACATGCTTGCTCCTTCATGCTCTCAATCTCTATAAAGAACTCGACAATTATCGTAGTGAGTTTCTTCGAGTCCTCCCACTCCCTGATAATGAGAAGCTAGGCCTTGGTCTCTTTGTTCTTGGCATCCTCGGTCATTCATTTCTCCTCATCAAGGAGAGCCCTAAGGCCTCGATCTCCTTGTGAGGCCCAACCAAGTCATTGATCAGCTTCTCATTCTCTCCGAAGGAGATAAGGGCCATTATTAGAGCCTACACACAAATAGTGAGATTAGAAAGGATTAGACAACAAATATTAAAGAAGCAACAGAATAACGAAAGTTAGAAAATACTTACATTAACCTGGCTATGGATTTGCTCCCTATGCCGCTATAGAAAAAGAGATTTCTCGACTGCCGCCTAGTCTTTGTCAAAAATGAACTCATAGATAGCCTAGAAGGCAAGGCCAATCGAAAAGGATAAAAGGAATAGCTTTCTCGAAAGGAGGAGAGGAAAGGTCCATTATCTCTAATGGCGCCTTCTCCTTTTGGCGCCAAGGTGACGACGTGCTGTTGTAGACCTTTTGTTTTTTGGATAGAAGGGCGTTAGAGGAGCGGCAACTCATCTCTTTCCTCAAGTTGCTAGGCTTCTTTGGTGGGGGGGTGTCCCTCGACGTGGAGCCCCCCATATAGGCCTTAGACTTCTTGATCTCAAAAGGGAACCAGAGGTTCAACATCTCTACACAAGAAAATATCAATGGATAAGATCAATTATCAATCACATAGGTCGATCACACATTAAGTAAATATGAAGTTAAAAACCTACTTTCAGGGTCCCCACCAGAAAGGTTTGGTTGGGGATGACCTAGGAAGGATCAAGAAAAGAATATTAATCCTGACCTCCTTTTATTCTCCTCTGTAAAAAGGTTCATAAATTGCCTTTCTTCCTCCGGAAGGGTGGCAATTTGTCTAACTCTCTCCCATCTCTGCCAGGAAAGGATAGGGCAGTCAACGAGCTCTAAAAAAAGTAAGTTAAGGGAAGACAAGGAAAGCCTAAATCTTGACGTTATGAGGTTTCAAAGGCTCACTAGCGATTCTTTATATGGTGTAGACTTTATACTTCCTAGGGCCATACCCTCATCATCCTTCAAGGTGGTGGGTGTTAAGGTCCCCCTTCAGCATCAAGAACATTTTCTTCCACTCATGGTTGGAAGTAAGAAAATCCAAAGCAATGAAGGGAATCTTATCCTTGGCTCAATTGTAGGCCCCCACGTAATAATAGCCTTTGGGTGGAGACTTTCAAATACAATAATAGTATAAGAACTCGTCCAACCAAAGGGGAGAGTTGAAGTGAAGCATGGGATCTATATACCTGAGAAAATGTATCAAAAGTTAGGCGACAACTCCATTAGTGAGATCTCGAACTTATAGTAGAGCCTCTTGACAAAGGAGTAGAAGAGGAAAGTCTAGCCAGTCGTAATATATCTGTTGTAGATAGTGAGCTGTCTAGGCAGAACGACATCAGCACGGTAGTGTTTGTTAGGTGTCACAAACTCAAAATACCTCCCGCTGACTTTACCCTTAGTAAACACCCTATGGATATCATGGGTTCTATAGTAAGATGCGGTCTCTTTAGCCTTCTGTGATATAGTCTCACCATTGAATGCTGCCAATGGCTCATTGTGTTGCATAACCATTTCGTGGAATAATGAGCTTTAGACCTTGGGGTCCACCATTACCAAACAAGCATATTTGGGGTCTAGATTGCAGTAAAGATGGGTATAGGGACACTATCCACCAAGTCCTCAATGCTGTCTATTGAAGGGACCGCACCAAAGTTATCAATGTCCCTAAAAAGGGATCATTTTCAAGGATAACCTCGTCATGTAGCTGGGATGTCTCGACAGTTTTAACAACATCTGGGTGAACTTGGGAGGACAACTCGCCTTTTTGATAGCCACTGGATGATGACATAATTTGGTAAAAAGGGAGAATGTTAAAAGGATACCCCATGTCGAGAGGTCAACCTAACAACTAAAAATATAACTGTTTGGTCCACAATCGATTATGAACCAAATGGTCGACATAAAATGCCTATGAATTTGATAGTCGACTTATCTCTAAAAGCTCAAAATCAACCATGGTCATCTGAGAATCCCAAAAAACGGTAGCAGAATATCCCGAAATAGCCTAAACTAGTATATTTCATCCTTTCCTAGTGTTTTGCCCTAAATCTAATCTATATTTGATATGAACAAACCCAAAAATTCAAAAGAATGCTAAAAAAATGGAAGAACTTGAAAAGCTTGAAAGAGAAGTTTAAAGTTTAGAAACTTACTAGTTATTGAGGAGTAAGGTTTAGATGCTTGAGATCTCTGAGTTGTGTGAACAGCAACATTGGTCAGTAGTAGGAATGGATGTGGAAGTTGTTGTGGATTCATAAAAGGAATCTGGCTTTGAAGATTGAAGAAGAAGAAGAAGAAGAATAAGAGGGAGTTTGAGAGAGAGTTCTAGGAGAGTTCAGAGAGAAATTTTGAGAGGTAACTAAAATTCAAAATCGAAATAAAATGAAAAGGATATCAAATCCCTTATGTTAGACATGTATGCCCTAAGGAGTAAAAATGTAATATGTTTTGGAGATATTTTTATCAATAAAGAATTCATTTATTATTTATATACCAAATCTTGTCCTCTTTACGTTTATATTTATTGAATGTATGATAAGCAAACAATAATCTAAGATTGTTGGTCTAAACCTTTAAGAATTGGGCATATGATGGTCAGATTATACAGAAGACATGATTCTTAAGGTGACGGTCTAAATCATAAGATCCGCAATCGAGGGAATAAAGTTGGGCGCTTTATTCATGTAAAAATTGTTATGTTGTCTATATCCCTATTGGGAGATGGTTTGTCTTAGCCATCGGAGGTGGATTCCGTGAATAGAAACATTGGCACGTTGTCATAAGTGATGATGTATTGGATCAAAACATGAAGTGAATTGATTTGGATTAATAATTTTGTCTCGGTAAATCGATTCACTTTAGACAATCATTTGTATTGTATCTTAATCCTAATATGAATAGTAGGCCCGTTATCTTGAATTGTGTCTTTTAATATACTAAAGGGTGATACACATATTTTTAATAGTGGTATGCATGCCGGTATGTTGGAGGTATGATTCTTGATAACATAGACCTCTAATTCATAGATATGGAATCCATAGCTCATCTTTAGGTGTAGTGATATCCTCTTATATGCGTTATTTTGTAATTGAGAAACTAGAGTGCTCAACCATTTGGATACATAGGTGTAACCCAATGGTATACCGTCTTTAGATGGTAAGTTTTTCGATGGTGAGATAATAGAACGTAAGATAAAAATAATCGAGAAGGTAAGACAGAACGTAAGATAAAAATAATCGAGAAGGTAAGACAGAACTTGTCCTTAAGCCGATTATGGATAATCCTATGGGGATACGATACACTATGATATGTCATGGAGACTTAGCTATACGGGCTTCGTAATTCTATAGAGTTCGAGAGTGCAACTCCAATTTTTTAGTGAAGTAGCGTTGGAGTTGATAATTATGAAATGTATATCTTGAATATTGGGTTTCATAATTATCAGGAGCTTGAACTATATAGGTCCATTTGGTCGCCTTGGCTAGCTCACAAAATCCTGTAACGATACGACGTGCTTTTCCAATAATTGGTAACTTATGTCAGATTTATTAAATTGATTGAAATTTAGAAGAATCAAATAATTCATGTCTGTTTATCAGTTGAATTAATTTTGTGACAAAATTAATTCAAGATAAACTTGTTGAATTATTAGGATCGAATAATTCTTGTCTGTTTATCAGTTGATCTAATTTTGGATAAATTAAATCAAGATAAACTTGTGGAATTATTAGGAATCTATTTATTTTTCTAGAGATTATCTTGATAAAGTTATTTTAATTAGATAACTTTTTTATTGGGTTATTTTAATTAAAACTGAGGCTTTATCCTATAGAATCTCGGATGAAAAATAAAAGATTTGTTGAGATTTTTTTTTCGACAGTTCGGCATACCGATCCTCAAGTTCGGCCTACCGATGGGCAAGTTCGGCCTACCAGTTAGACAGATCGGCCTGCCTATGTGCGAAATAAAAAATCATGCATTTTTACACGGATTTCATCCGATATTGATCCGAATTTGATTCTAATTCAAATTTTTGAGACCTTATCTAATAAGGATTGACCCTAAACCCAACCTCTATAAATAGAAAGTAAGTCTCATAAGTTATTAAGATCAATTGAGAGATTAAGAGTGAAACTCTGCTAGTGAGAATCTGAAACTCCCTGAGAGCTCTTGTTCACAAATTACGAACACTAGCTTTGGGTTCTCTCAATTGGTTGGAAGGAGAATCACCTTGAGAAAGAGTTGTACGTGTGAGCCCACACTCACTCCGCTAGTGGATAGAGAATAGCAAAGAAGACCAGTTGGTTGAGGCTTTTCTAGAACATTACTTTTCTACATAGATTTTGGGAGCTTTTTGGCAAATACAAGGTTAGTAAGATCTGGTTAATTTATACATATAGCGTGTCAAACTTGTGTTTTGAAAAATATTCTGATATAAAAAATTTTAAAACTCCGTTGCGTACTATTTTTCCAACAATTGGTATCAGAGCTATGATTTTTACATAAATTTACGAGTTTGTAATCATGCTATACGTATAAATTATGTGATTTTTATCTCTCCTATGCTTGAATTTAATTTTATAGAGAGTTGGTATTCTAGGTTTCTATATATTTTATATGTTGTTATGGATTATATGGTGAATATTTATTAATTAATTATGGTTGATTAACTTTTTATTTAATTATTTATTAATTAATTAATTTATACCGGTTATGGTTCCTTAGAGGTTAGAATGTGTAGCTAGGTTTTTTATGTAATTAGTTGGTGGACTATCATCTCCATCTAGGAATTATTATTCAATTTTAAATTTATAAAAATTTTTGTAATTAAATAATCATTCGGATAAGACGAATCTAGAAGATGGATAATGGCATTCCTAGGTATTTCTAGAATATCTAATTTTATGTTTTTGAATTGCTGGAAATAAAATTGATGAATTGCATTTAAAATTGTATTTTCTAGAAATGGTGATTTTTGCTCGGTCGGCATGTTGATCCCAGTTCGGCAGGCCGATGGTCGCAAATCGGTAGGCTGAACATGAGGTTTGGTAGGCCGTCAGCGGGGTAGAAATCAGGTGGCTCTAGCGGCAGGTCAATGTTCTTGTTCGGCAAGCTGATTGGTCATGAATCAATAGGCCAATCACACAGATCGGCTTGTTGGTAAAGAGCTAAATATTTTTCTAGAAAAGGTGCAGTTTTTCAATGCAGTTTTAATTTTATTTTTAGGACAATTTTGAGAAACATTAAATTTAGATTTGACCAAAAATATGGAGTATTCGATTCATACGGGATTAAAGACTTAAAAATGGGATTACATGAAGAAGGATACAGCTTGGAGATTCAAGGATGAAGAATCGATAATATGTTTCGATTATTCTTGTGTAATCTTTGTTTTCTATTCTCTAAGATGGAACCATAATGTTACGATTATTTATTATTATTTTGCTTGTAGCTTTGCTTAATTGCTTTGTTGGTCTGCATTATAATATGATTTATATTGATAACATGCCATATAGAATAGGGAGTGCCGCTGATATTAAAAATTTTTTATGCATGTCTTCTAAAATAAAACCTTGATTTCAAAAGATTGAGTGGGAAAAGGTTTTTGAAGAGAGGACCCAAGGCCTCCATCGTTGGTCCATAGGAAGAATATGGTAGTCCCAACCTCTAGGAAGGGATTTCTATCATGTACCATATTGGATCTCCGAAAGGATAAGGTATTTTAGCATGATTTATGGTTACACACCCCTAGGTGGTGATTGTAAATCATGGAAAAAAATATTGAAACGATGGTTATACACCCATGTTAATTTTATTATTAACCTTCCCTAGGAGCTCTGTCAATAAAATTAATGGCCAAAGAAACGATTATTAATATATGTGGATCATACGGGTCCTAGATAGCATATATTAATCAGGAGGGGATCGGTGTTCCTGATTGAATTTGGCATGACTCCCCTAGGAGCTTGTTGAATTCTGAGTTGGGATTTATAGTTGTAAGGTTGTCATATTTTCAAGGTTTTGACACATAAACACATTTGTATGTTTTAAATGATTGTGTTGTCTTACTAAATTATTATGATATGTTTACTTATGTTTGGTATATGATTCTTTATTGTAGATTTAAAATGTCTAAAAATGCTTTATCTTCGATACTTGACAAAAACCTATTAACTGAAGAGAATTATAATGAATGGAAACGGAACCTGGATATCATCCTCTCCTTTAAGAAATAGAAATTTGTGTTGACAACCCCTTATCCTCCTGAGCCTACGGGAGATTCTACTAATAAGCAATTCCAAGCATACGATCACTGGAAAGATGCAAATGATCAGGCCCGTTGCTATGTTATGGCTAGCATGAATAACATGCTACAGGCTCAACATAAAGATTATGAGACTGTGAAGTAGATCTTGGATAATCTTGAAAACTTGTTTGGAGGTCAAGCCATAACAAAGCGGCAAGGGGCACTTCAGAAACTCTTAAACTATAAACAGAGGCTGGGGACATCTGTAAAGGAGCACATGATGTTGGTCATGGGTTACCTCGCTGAGGCTCAAACCAATGGAGCCGACATTGATGCTGAAACTTAGATAACTATGGTCTTTGAGACTTTGTCTAAGGAGTTTATTCCATTTATAGCTACTTTTAATTTGAGCAATAGACAGGATATGACCTTAACAAAATTAATGAAACAGTTACAGAAGTTTGAACTGCTGATTAGAGAGTCTCCTACTGGTGGCGAGGCCAACATGGTAGCTGCTTCTGGTTCCCATCCTAGTTTTGGGAATGGAAAGAAGCAACGGGCCAAGAATGGGAAATCTTCTGTTCCTGCTAATAACAAGAGCAAGAAAAAGAAGAAGAAGAACCCAAAGAAGCTTAAGTGCTTCTTCTGCAGGAAGGTCAAGCACATAAAGAAGCATCGCAAGGGCTTCCTTTCCAAAGGAGGTAGGTGTGATATTCTATATTTAGAAACTTGTTTAGTTGAGGAATCCAGTGACATTTGGGTCATAGATTTCGGTGCAACTAATCATGTTTGTGTTTCTCTGCAAGGGTTCAAAGAAACGAGAAGTATGCTTCATGAAGACTTCATGCTTTGGATGGGCGATAGATCCTTGGTCTCAGTAGAAGTAGTGGGAGACATCCATCTTCATTTTGATAATTATAGGAATTTAATTTTGTGAGATTGTTTTTACGTTCCTAAATTTAAAAGAAATTTAATTTATGTAGCTTGTTTATTTAAAGACTCATATTTAGTTTTTTAATAATAATGTGGTAATTTGTAAAAACAAATCTTTTATTTGTTCTAGATGGATGCAAAATAATCTGTATTTTGTCAAACCTAAGATGGACTTACTGTTTAATGCTGAGATAAATGATAATAAATCTAAAAGACTTAAAACTTCTCACTCTAATAAAACTTATCTTTGGCATTTGCACCTTGGTCATATTAACCTGAATAGGATTTAAAGGCTGGTAAGGGATGGACCTTTAAGTTACTTAAAGGTGGAATCTATACCTCAATGTGAATCTTGTTTGGAGGGTAAAATGACCAAAAGACCATTTGGTCTAAGCGTAATAGGGCCGAAGAGGTTCTAGAACTTGTGCATAGTAATGTTTGCAGACCAATGAACATCCAGGCACGAGTAAGGTATGAGTACTTCGTCACTTTTATTGACGATTACTCAAGGTATGGATATGTGTACCTGATGCACCACAAAAGCGAAACTTTTGACAAGTTCAGAGAGTTTCAGGATGAAGTGAAAAAACAATTGGGTAGACCAATAAAGGCACTTCGATCAGATCGAGGTGAAGAATACCTTTCTGATGAGTTTCTGGGACACTTATTAGAGAATGGGATTTTATCCCATTTGACTACACCGGGCACTCCGTAATAGAATGGCATAGCGGAGAGAAGGAATAGGAATTTATTAGACATGGTAAGGTCCATGATGAGTTATTCATCATTGCCTTTATCCTTTTGGAGATATGCACTATAAACCGCATGTTATCTTTTAAACAATGTGCCTTCAAAATTGATCCCTAAAACTCCTCTCGAGTTGTGGATAGGGAGGAAGACATCCTTAAACCATATTCGAATATAGGTTTGTCCAGCTCATGTCTTGTTTAAGGATGCGAATAAGTTGAAAGTACATTCAAAAGTTTGCGTGTTTGTAGGATATCCAAAAGGGACTAAAGGGGGTTATTTCTATAACCCAAAGGAAAATAAAGTCGTGGTTTCAACTAATGCAACTTTCCTTAAGGAGAGTTACATGGACGACTTTAAACCTCGAAGCAAAGTAGTGCTTGAGGAGTTTAGGAGTGATCAAATCACTCTGGAGGTTTCGAATGAAACCGTTCTGATCAGCGTAGAAAAATCAAATGAACCTTAGCAACAACCTAAAGGTCTTCGACATAGTGGGAGGATTGGGCATCAATCCAAGAGGTATATGTTCAATGGGGAGGCCTTCTTGGCTGAACTGGATGAACATGACAGGGATCCTTATACTTACGCAGAGGCCATGGAGAATGTTGATTCAAATCTCTGGACAGAGGCCATGAACACAGAGATGAAGTCTATGGAGACAAATCAGGTCTAGGAGCTTGTGGATCTTCCCAAAGGGGTAAAACCATAGGGTGTAAATGGATCTATAAGAGGAAAAGAGGAGTGGATGGAAAGGTCAAAACCTTTAAGGCTAGACTAGTAGCTATGCAAAGGAAGGAATCGATTACGAGGAAACCATTTTGCCTGTAGCCATGCTTAAGTCCATCCGGATTCTCTTGTCTATAGCTACTGCTCTCGATTACGAGATTTGACAGATGGATGTCAAGACGGCTTTTTTTAATGGCTATCTTGATGAGTCTATTTATATGGAACAACCAGATGGGTTCAAGGTTAAGGGTCAAGAAAGTAAGATTTGTAAGCTACTAAAGTCAATTTATGGAGTTAAGTAGGCTTCCCGTTCTTGGAATATAAGACTTGATCAAGTGATCAAGACTTATGGGTTCTCACAAAAGGTGGATGAGCCATGTGTATATAAACACATAAAGGATGGGAAGGTGGTTTTTCTACTACTCTATGTAGATGACATTCTGCTAATTGGCAATGATGTTGGGGCGTTGTCATCGGTCAAATTATGGTTGACCAAGCAGTTTGACATGAAGGACTTGGGTGAAGCTAATTTTGTTCTCAGTATCCATATTTTTTAGGATAGGAAGAACAAAATGATAGCTTTGTCATAAGCTGGCTTCATGGATAAAATTCTCAAGAGCTTTGCAATGCAGGATTCTAAAAAAGATGGGCAACCATCTAGGTCTGGAATTACTCTTTCTAAGAAAGACTCTTCAAAGTCTGAGGAAGAAAGAGAATACATGAAGAAGGTGCCTCATGCTTTGACAGTAGGTAGTCTCATGTATACCATGCTTTGCACACGACCGGATATTTGTTATGCGGTCGGGATTGTAAGTCGATTTCAGGCAGATCTGGGACCGAACCATTGGGTTGCGGTCAAGCATATTTTAAGTACCTGAGAAGGACTCGAGGGTATATGCTTGTGTATTCGGGTGATGACTTAACTCCTCCTAGGATATGCTGACTCAGATTTTCAATCTTGCCTGGATTCTAGGAAATCGACTTCAGGTTTTGTGTTTAATCTAGGTAGCGGTGCCATCAGTTGGAGAAGTGTGAAACAAGATTATACTTTGGATTCAACGATGGAGGCCGAGTATGTGGCAGAGTAGTGATGCTTCGAAAGAAGCAGTGTGGCTCTGTAAGTTCCTTGGTGATCTTGAGGTAGTTCCTAGTATGGATACGATAGTATCACTATACTGTGATAACAGTGCAGCAGTAGCTAAGGCTAAGGAACCAAGATTTCACAAGAAGAATAAGCCTATAGATCGAAAGTATCTTGTGATAAAGGACTTCGTCTAGGGCGGGCATGTCATGGTGTGCAAAATCGCATCAAAGGACAATTTAGCTATCCGTTCACGAAGACACTTATTGGGAGAGTCTTCGAGAGGCATGTAGAGGCTATGGGGATGCAAGATTTGTCGTATTTACTCACTTAGTGCAAGTGGAAGATTGTTAGACATGTATGCCCTAAGGAGTAAAAATGTAATATGTTTTGGAGACATTTTTATCAATAAAGAATGCATAAATTATTTATATACCAAATCTTGTCCTCTTTACGTTCATATTTGTTGAATGTGTGATAAGCAAACAATAGTCTAAGACTATTGGTCTAAACCTTTAAGAATTGGCCATATAATGGTCAGATTATGTGGAAAACATGAATCTTAAGGTGACGGCCTAAATCATAAGATCCGCAATTGAGGGAATAAAGTTGGGCGCTTTATTCAAGTAAAGATTGTTATGTTGTCCATATCCTTATTAGGAGATGGTTTGTCTTGGCCATCGGAAGTGGACTTCATGAATAGAAATATTGGCACGTTGTCATAAGTGACGATGCATTGGATCAAGACATGAAGTGAATTGATTTGGATTAATAATTCTATCTCGGTAAATCGATTTACTTTAGATAATTATTTGTATTGTATCTTAATCCTAAGATGAATAGTGGGCCAGTTATCTTGACTTGTGTCTTTTGATGTACCAAAAGGTGACACCCACATTTTTAATAATGGTATGCATGTCGGTACGTTGGAGGTATGACTCTTGATAACGTAGACCTGTTATTCATAGATATGGAATCTGTAGCTCCTCTTTAAGAGTAGTGATATCCTCTTATATGCGTTATCTTGTAATTGAAAAACTAGAGCGCTCAACTGTTTGGATACATAGGTGTAACCCAACGGTATACCGTCTTTAGATGGTAAGTTTTTCGATGGTAAGATAATGGAACATAAGATAAAAATAATCGGGAAGGCAAGACAGAACTTGTCCTTGAGCCGATTATGGATAATCCTATGGGGATACAATACACTATGATATGTTATAGAGACTTAGCTATATGGGCTTTGTAATTCTATAGAGTTAGAGAGTGTAGCTCCAAGCTTTTAGTGGAGTAGCGTTGGAGTTAATAATTATGAAATATATATCTAGGATATTGGGTTTCATAATTATCAGGAGCTTGAACTATATAGGTCCATTTGGTTCCTTTTGCTAGCTCACAAAATCCTGCAACGATAAGGCATGCTTTTCCAATAATTGGTGACTTATGTCAGATTTATTAGATTGGTTGAAATTTGAAAGAATCAAATAATTCATGTTTGTTTATCAGTTGAATTAATTTTGTGACAAAATTAATTCAAGATAAACTTGTGGAATTATTAGGAATCTATTTATTTTTCTAGAGATTATCTAGATAAAGTTATTTTAATTAGATAACTTTTCTATTGGGTTATTTTTATTAAAACTGAGGCTTTATCTTATAGAATCTTGGATGAAAAATAAAAGATTCGCTGAGATTTTTTTTTGCAGTTCGGCCTACCGATGGGCAAGTTTGGCCTACTAGTTAGGTAGATCAGCCTACCTATGTGCAAAATAAAAATCACTCGCTTTTAAGCAAATTTTATCCGATATTGATCTGAATTTGATTCTGATTCAAATTTTTGAAACCTTATTTGATAAGGACTGACCCTAGACCCAACCTTTATAAATAGGGAGTTGAGTCTCATTAGTTATTAAGATCAATTGAGAGATTAAGAGTGATACTCTGCTGGTGAGAATCTGAAACTTCCTGAAAGCTCTTGTTCACAAATCGCGAACACTAGCTTTGGGTTCTCTCAATTGGTTGGAAGGAGAGTCACCTTGAGGAAGAGTTGTACGTGTGAGCCCACACTCACTCCAATCGTGGATAGAGAATAGCAAAGAAGACCAGTTGGTTGAGGCTCTCCTGAAACGTTACTTCTCTACACAGATTTTGAGAGCTTTTCAGCGAATACAAGGTTAGTAAGATCTGATTAATTTATACATATAGCATGCCAAACTTGAGTTTTGAAAAATACTCTGATATAAAAATTTTTAAAATTCCGCTGCGTACTATTTTTCCAACACCTTAAGTATTCTCGTGATGAAGAGATAAAAGCCTTTAAGCATAGGGACCATTTGATCCAACAGTTAGGGATTAAGGCAGCCAAAGGTCGCCATCCAACGACTCAAAACTTAGGCGGGAAAACTCTCCGATAATCTAACGACCCAAATTGAAATCTCCTTAGATCAATGAAATGCTTCATGTAGGGATATGATATTTGTCCCAGCAGACGCGATTGTTTGGCCACCCGAGAAGTCAAAATGTCAAAAGCAATCATGACTCCAGTCAAAAGCTTCTTCAGTAAGCAATTCTAAAGGACACGTTCTAATTCTCAAGCTACGAGAGGCTCATCACTATCTCGATTGCCAAAGTGCAAAGCAACTTGCCAAGTTACTCCACGCTTGGGGGGCAACTGTTGTATGAGATCTCGATGGTCCCAGGCCCAAAGGGGAGATCAATGAAAAGCCCAACTTGATCCATTATTCTCAAATAGAGTGAAAGTCGAGGTGAACGATTTACCTTGCTATCTTTGGATGGGTTGAACTTAAACCAACTTTGTGTTCTCTGTCTATTATTGCCCTCATCATTCCAAGAAGTGCAAACAAAAATGATTAAGACAAGCAGTCAAGATAGTGCATTTGAAATTAAAATCACTCGCATAGGACTCGATACACTCTTCATGCGTGCAATGTCACCATGCCCAAAAGGAATGGGCTAGCATAGAATATGGAGATTCTCCTCCTACAAACAATATTCTAATCACTATTTTAATAATAATGCAACACTATATAAAAGGGGGAGATATAGAAGAAAGGGGCTGGTTCCTCTCTCCCTCTAGGTAGAAAACACAATCTCTAGTTTTTCTTTTTTATCCTAAAAGTTTGAGAATATATTCCATGAACTCTTGATAAGGAAAATAAAGTGGATGTAGCTCATTAAAGAGTGAGCTACTATAAATCGGCATGTCTAATTCTTACTTTCATTCTTTCTTTGCATTTTTATTGCATTTAATTCGTGGGAACTATGAGTGAATTGTGAGTATTATTGATTGATCATTTTCCACCATCAACACCCCACCAACATAATAATGATAGCCACGAATGATGATAGCAAGAGGGGCAATCGTGTTATATTCTTTATATATTAATGTCAATTTGTGTATGAGAATTCTAGTAATAGGTCAATAGAATTCCATGTCTAAAGTGACAAAAAGATCAATCATATCTCATGTCGGCAAAATATCTTCTTGCCACATATAATGCTGAGGATTACTATTGGTGATACCCATCAAAAGCTGGCGATGGCATAGCAAAATCACCAATGGATTGATATCTCCTATATTTTAGTGTCTTTAATGTTAATTAATTCTCTTTAAGAAAATTACATATTATATTATACTTTTAAAAGTCATGTTTATTCATGTTATATTTAAAAAAGTTATGTAATATTATTATTTATAATATATGTTGAGTTTTGTCATAATTAAACACGTGTGGTATTTATAAAAATTAAATCTTAACAATAACATTTATAAAAATTCCTCATTTTCTTTTGAACAGATATGTCTAATTAATTTGGGCCTGTCATTGCCAGGAGAAAATTACATGTTACGCTACACTTTTAAAATTTGTATTTCTTCATACCACACTTAGAAAAATTATATCACAAATAAACATATGTGATATTTATAAAAAGTAAGTCTTAAAAGATGACATTTGTAAAAATCCTTAAAAAATTGGGTTTGACATTGAATAGTTTTAAGTATTAAAAAGTATTTAGAAGTTTTTAAATAATTTGTAACAAAATAGTTGATTAAATATTATTTAGGACACTTAAATTTAGCTAAATTATCTGAATTTATCAACCATGTAAAGAAATAAGAGATGAGAGAAAGAGATAAATAGGTTAGTTTAGATATAAATTAATACCATAAATTTTGATAAAGCCAATAAATAGAATAATATTTAATAAATATATATTTACCATAATAGAAAATATCAACATTACTTCCATATAATATATGCATAAAGAGTGAGAGACTTGTTGTTTGGTAAAAGACGGCATGAGAGAGATCTTAGGAACAAAGAAAACATAAAAAAAAAAAAGAAAAAAAAAGAAAAAGAATTTGGGCAAAATTAGAAAAGTAGATTCTCAAAATTTCAAAAAGTTTTAAAAATGTTATTTATTAACATATTCAGTAACTATTTACTTCCATAAAGATTTTAAAATATCTCATTTCATGTAATTTCTCATAAGAAATTTTGTTTATCAAACAAAGCGCATTTTTAACAAACCTTGAACAAAAAGAGTTTGTATTTAGATTTTTTATTTATAGGTTTGAACAAAAAATTTAAATAAATAAAAAAAACAAAAAATGTTGTAATTAAAATGATAAATTTGATTCTAAAACTTAAAAACAAATAAGGATTAAAAACAAATAAGGAGTTACTTTCTTGCCAAAAACAAGATAAATATATGTATAATATAACAAAAACTTTGTAGTGGTCGTATCCATCCCCATGAACATTTTTGTTAGAACACTCTTATTGGGTCTGACAAGGAAACAACCTAGGCTTCTCATAAGGATGGGGCCGCACTCGGTGCACCCCTATGAGACCCATAAGGTGGGGTCCACCCTCTATGAGTATTCGGGTGGTAATCTTGTCGAGTCGAAAAATATTTTCTTTTCGTTAAGCACTTCAAACTTGTTGCCTACTTGGCATAAAAAATGAACAAAAATTTTTAACTAAAATTATAATGCAATAATTTTTTATCTTCATTTATCTATTAGTATTTTTTTATTTCATTCTATTTTTAAGGATTATTTCTTCCTTTTTAAATGAAATAATATTGTTAATAGAGCCTAATTTGATTTTAAAAGTTTTAGAGTCCAGAAAATCATAAATTTATAAAGGAACATAGTTGATTTTTGATTTACTTGTGATTTCAAGTTTGAAACATTTGTACTTAAAAATCGCAAATGAATCCTAAAAAAAGAATCAAAATTTAGGGTATAACTAAAATTTTAACAAAGTATAACTGAAATTTTAACAAACTGAGTGTAAAAGTTGCAATAAAAAATTAGGATAAATTACATTCACAATCTCTATGTTTTGTCAAAATTATAGAGACACCTTCTATGCTGAAACTAAGTACATTGACAACCCATGAAGTTAACTTTGTTAGTTTTTAATATGAAATGATAAAAGTACCATGTTTAATATTAGCCATTGATCTAACAACATATAACATGAGCCGTTGATAAAAAAACATATTTACTACACAAACAAGCCCAATAGCCCCCTTTAGATAAAAAAAAAGGCAAAAAAAAAAAAAAAAGCCAAGTAGCTCAAACCACCCCTCCTCCGATGCTTGCTTGCCTTCCCACCCCCTTTCCGGACCACCCTCGCCAATAGCCACTTCCTAGCTCCCGACTTCTCTCATTAACTGCCACCCACCCTCGATCTCTCACCCCCTCTACCCCTAACCCTCCCTCAGTTTTCCACCTCTTCCCCGTCCAACCTAGGACCCGTACAGCGTCAAAGCCCACACTATCGCCTTTACATGTTGCCTACAGTCCCCTGTCACCCCTACCTCCATCGCCCTTCTCTCGTTGCCTACCTAGAGAGAAAGAGGGATACTGAAAGAGAGATCGATGAGGAATGACAAGGTGAGAGAAATTTCAATTTTTTATTTTTATTTTATGTTTCTTAATTTTTTTTATTTTATAGAAGATACTCTTTATATTTTTTTATTTATTAATTTAGAGTTTATAATTTCTTATTTTTTATAGTTTTCTAGTTTTTAATCTTTTATGAAAATAATATACTATTAAGATAATAACTATCTTATTTAGCAAGATCTAGTTAGTTTTAAAATATTCAAAACTATTATTCTATAAAGGAAAACACACATTTGATTTGTTGAAAAAATCTTGAAAGAAAATTTAAGAAAAAAATTTCTTTCTAGGAGTGTGAAAATTGTAGTTTGTATAGCAAACAACTTTTTATAATTAAAAATATGGATTCGGATGTTATATGTGTTGGGAATTGATGTGGACTTTGTTGGACTACATGATTTTAATCTTTGTATTTTATTTTATTTTAGACATGATTGTTATCTTTGGAGAAAAGGGAAAAGAAAAAAAAAACATTTTATCTTCAGTTAGAGTGAAATTGGTAGTTGCATTAAGCTCATTTTTAATGTCAAAGAAGGGTTGTTGGGCTATGATTTGGACAAGCCCAAATCAAACTAAAAGGATAAGGCCCAATAGCATCGAGTGTATCGAGTTGAGCAAGCCCATTGGGCATGCTCGTTACGTGTGGAGCGGTTTGGAGTGGATTGATGTTCGATATGCTTGCCATAGGCAGATCAAGGATATTTGGTTCAACATCTAATCTATTCTAGATGCTATCTCTATGCCCATTCTACTCGACATGCTTAGTTAGAGCAGCTCAGGTTGAGCAATTACCGGATAGTGGAATGTTTCATTCTATATTTGTTTTGTGTGACACACTTAGTCCAGAGTCGAGAGTGACCAAATGGAGGTTAAGATCCACTAACTCATGATGGAGATTAGGGGAAGGTAGCTCGAAACTTGTGCACAATAAGCATGTGACACGCGTCCCACTCTGCTGGCAACCGCTTTGACCTACTCTTTTTTAGCGGGAACTTTACATAATTGGAGTTCTATAAATAGGCCCAAAGCCTATGTGAAGAGGAAGCTTCCTCTTATTCTTGGGGTTCTTTCTCTTCTTCTTCTTTTTCTCTTGAAATTCTGCATATACACTTCTCAAAATATTACTAAGAACATCTCCATTATAATCTGTACTTATTTCTCTGAGTAGTGAAGAACAAACAATGATGGACATAGCTCAATTCTAGAGCGAACCACAATAAATTTGCATGTGGTGTCTTTTATTTTATTCAATTTCATTATGTTTATTCGTTTGTTTTCATGATCATTATTGCTATACTAAACTGACTTTTAAGTTTGGTAGGGCCTAATAACGGTGATTTGAGGGCGCAGTTACTCTTGATTAATCTTATAACTCTATATTTAACATGGTGTTGGGGTACAATTCGGACAGGCCCAAATTGACCATGGGCCCTGGCGGCCCAATAATTATGAGCGAGCGAATCGAACAAATCAATTCGTCCGAGTCAAGTATTCGATTTGTTTGCTCGGATTGTTTGGCTAAATCGAACAGTATTGTTCGTTCGACTCGTTCATATCGATTCGACGTATACCACATTTTGACGGTTACAACACGTTAAGTACAGGACCGAAATATGAGGAAATAGTGGTTTGTGCAGCAAATTGTCAACTGACACGTGTCCCAATATCACAGTTTCGTTGTGTTCTAGTATCGTAATTATTCGTGGAGCACTACTCCACTCAATCCGACGGTTTATGACCATGTTTCAACTCTGTATTTTATATATAGAAGGGAAAGGTAACTTGGGGGGGACACAGAAAAAGATATAAAAAACTCTGCTTGTTTACTTTCGTCCTAGTTTCCTTGTAATACTACAATTTGTACACAGAATACCAGATAGTGAACTACAGTGGACGTAGCTCTTCATTAACAGAGTGAACCACTATAAATTTGGCTTGTTCTTTATTTCTGTTTTATTTTCCTTCGTTTAATTCTAATTTCGTGTGCGTATCCGAGTGGATAGGTCCATCTAACGGTGATTTGAGGGCCCAAGTTCCCAATTGCTTGATTCGAAAATATCTGTAGGAAAATTCGTCCACAGTTTGGCCCCCACCGTGGGGCGTTCAAGTCATCAACTCCAAGATCTAGGGATTCGGATTCAAATGGCGGACAACATGGATAAACAGCACACACTGGAAACAGCGGTGGAAGAGATTGAAGGGACAACCCAAGATCGTTGTATGGAAACACTTGTAGTAGAGATGGAGACACTGAAGAAAACACTCCAGGAACAAGCGGCACTCGCTCAGGAACGTGACAAGAGGATGGAACAGCTGAGTAGTGAAAATTTGGCTTTAAGAAGCCAAATCAGCTATCAAAACTCCCAGATAGCTTCGCAATCATATTATTACCCGTACTATGGGTATTCAATGTTTCCAGCTACTTCAACGACGCAACAACAATTCCACACCCCACAACCAGGAAGACAGCAACGAACACCCAGCCCGATAGGAAGAATGCAGCCGTTATATTCTTCATTTACTCCAGCACCAACGACAACGGCGACCGGTGGGGCTACAACGACTCCAACTACAGCAAACGTTGATATGGAGCACAGGCGTCATGAGGAAGAGACAGACAGAAACGAAAGAATCGAAACAACACTCAGACGAGAAGAACCAACCGTTAATCTGTTGACACCAGAGTCGATTCAATCTATGATGAGAGAGATGCTCGAACAGAATTCCAAATTTGTAGAAGAAAAGATTGACGAGAAAGTTTCCAAGGCCATGAGCAAGACTCCGGCGCTAGACGACATCTCCAAAAGCATCCGGGATACCCCGCTGACAAGAAGAATTACTACAATAGTTTCACCCAAGTACGGAAACATCGTGTTCTCTCGCTTCGATGGAACCTCCGATCCTAAAGACCACCTACTGCAATATAAGAACTTGGTCAGTGCTACCAATATACCAGACTCGATCCTCGACGAGATGATGTGTAAGCTGTTCGCACAATCACTCAAAGGCCTGACCCTTCGATGGTTCAACAACCTCAAAACTGGATCGATAGACAGCTTTGAGGAACTAGCGAATCAATTCGTGAAGTCATATTCAGTACATATTAGAACCAAAAAAAGGACCAAAGATCTATGGTCAGTTGTCCAAAGCCCAGGCGAGTCATTACGGGCTTACATTAAAAGATTTAGCAGGACTCTCTTCGAGATTTCAGATTTGGAGGATGGAACAGCCTGCGAAGCTCTGAAGAAGGGACTCCTGCACTGGTCATCCTTCAAAAGTAGCATTTGTTCTGACTACCCACAGACGATCCAGGAAGCACTGAATAGGGCTAAAGGCTGGATCAACCTGGAGGAAGAAAATGAGAGGTGCGAACGAGAGTTCAATAGAACGAAGAATCAGAAGAAATGGAGCCAGAAGTAGCAACACCTACCGAACCAGCGAGGACAGACGAGAACACCACCAAAATGAGAATGGAGGCGGAAAGACGACAAGCCTCGATCCGCAACAAGACCCCTGTCACCACCAAAATATGCCTTGAGCATTTCACCGTTGGAGTTGGTAGCTTAGCTGGAGGGAAAAAGCTACGTCTGATGGCCCGGCAAATTGCCTGTGAGCCATTTGCAGGACAAGTCAAAATACTGTGAATTTTACCGGGACACGGGGCACCTGACAGTCGACTGCAAAGCGTTGCGGTCAGAAATTGCAGAGCTTTTCAAGAAAGGTTATTTAAGAGAGTACCTCTCGAAAAGGCGTAGGAGGACATACGGGCTCCACAAGGAGCGAAGAGGATGAGCGAACGAGGAAGACAAAGAGAAGACGCCACCACCACCACCAATAAGAAAGGTAATAGAAGCCATTTGTGGAGGCTCAGTTTTCAACGGCGACTCGATCAATCAGATGAAGTCGTATCAAAGGAGAGCAAGTACGGCAACCACAAGCACTGCTCACAGCTATCGCCCCGAGTACAAAATTTTATTTCGTAGTGACAAGACGATTAGGTTGGACTCGCCACATGACGACGCCTTGGTTGTTAAACTAAACGTCGCAAATTGCAAGATAAGCAGGATTCTGGTTAACAATGGGAGTTTCGCCAATATTCTCTTCCTCTCAACTCTGAAAGAAATGGAAATAGGAGAAGAAGAAATCAAGAAGTCATCGATGTCGCTGGTCGATTCAATGGAGAAGCAAGCACAACGATTGGAAAGGTCAAACTTCTAGTCTACACAGAAGGAGAAAACAAACTGACCAATTTTCTGGTCATGGATTGCCCATCGGGGTACAACATAATCCTTGGGAAGCCTTGGATTCATGCCATGAAGGCAGTCCCATCTACGTACCACCAGACGATCAGATTCCCGACGAAACGAGGAGTGCGGGAAATTTGAGGAAACCAAGAGGCGACAAGGAGTTGTTACGTCACCGCAATGAAGCAAAAATGAGCATTATAGCAATTATAGTCAAATGAGCAGGGCAAAGATAACGAGCAGAGCCGTGTTGAAACGGTTTTGGAGCAGTTTGATGAAATTCAGATAGACCCAAGAGATGAAAGACGAACAGTGAAGATCAGATCGCAGCTCGACGAGAGTATAAAACACCAAATAATCGAGTTTCTTAGATCTAATGCAGATTGTTTTGCATGGTCTCACGTAGATATGCCTGGAATCGATCCGAGTATAATCTCCCACCGATTGAACATCGACCCAGAACATAAGCCCGTCCAGCAGAAAAGAAGGAAGTTGGGGATTGAGGGGAACAATGCGATCAAAGACGAAATAAGGAGATTACTCGAAGCTGGCTTTATACGTCCTGTCCAATGCCCCGATTGGCTCACCAATGTGGTGATCGTGAGAAAGAAAAACGAGAAATGGCGCATGTGTGTCGACTTCACCGATCTCAACAAAGCTTGCTCAAAGGACAGTTATCCGTTGTCTCACATCGATAAGCTCGTCAACGCTACAGCTAGACACGAGATTCTGAGTTTCCTCGATGTGTTCTCTGGTTACAATCAAATCCTGCTACACCCCGACGACCAAGAAAAAATCGCCTTCATAACGGAGTAGGGGATTTTCTACTTCAAGGTCATGCCTTTCGGATTGAAGAATGCGGGAGTGACTTACCAACGACTTGTCAACATGATGTTTGAGCAGCAAATTGGTAAGAATATAGAGGTTTATATCGATGACATGTTGGTTAAATCTCTACAGGCTGATCTCCACGTTCAGCATTTGCACGAATGCTTCGAAGTGCTCAGAAAATATGGCATGAAGCTTAACCCAGAGAAATGCACCTTCGGGGTGGCGAGCGGCATGTTCTTGGGATTTCTCGTAACAAAGCGTGGAATCGAAGTGAATCCCGATCAAATAAAAGCGTTCCAGTTGATGCCTTTTCCCAGGACAAAGCGAGAAATCCAGAAATTAATCGGACGAGTCGCGGCATTAAGTCGGTTCATTGCTAGATGTTCTGACAAGTGTCTACCTTTTTTTCAGCTGCTCAAGAAAAATACCAAGTTTGAATGGAACGAACGATGCGAAGCTGCCTTCCAGGAACTGAAGAGGTATTTGACCACCCCACCAATCCTGTCAAAGTCAAGGGATGGCGAACCACTCTACTTATACATTGTTGTATCTGAGACGACAGTAAGTTCAGCACTAGTTCGAGAAGAAGAAGGGACTCAAAGGCCAGTGTTTTTCATGAGCCATTTGCTCTTGGACGCGAAAACCAAGTACTCGGTCGTCGAAAAGCTCGCACTCACAATAGTCATGTCAGCCTGAAAACTTCGTCCGTATTTTTAGGGGCATACTATTGTGGTGTTATCAACAAACCCGATGAGAGCAATTTTGCACAAGCCGGATGTATCTGGTGGAATGATGAAGTGGGCAGTTGAATTGACAGAGTTCGACATCGAAGACAAGCCCCGTACGGCGTTGAAAGCACAAGTCCTTGCAGATTTTGTAGCTGAACTAACTTGCAAAAACGAAGAGGGAGGATTGGATACATGGATTGTGCAAGTCGACGGGTCAAGCAACGAGAAGGGTTCTGGAGTGGGGATTGTTTTGAAATCGCCAACTGGTGAAGAAATCGAATAGAGCTTTCGATTGGGGTTTAAGGCTACCAACAATGAAGCTGAATACGAGGCCCTGATAGCTGGAACGAGGCTCGCTGCTGCATTAGGGGCTACCAAACTTCATTTAGAAAGCGACTCCACACTGGTGGTTAACCAAGTAAATGGAGAATTCAAGGCACGAGATGAGAAAATGTATTTGTATTTAAGCTTAGTCAACAAGTTGAAAGCTTAATTCGATCATTTCGAGGTTAAACACGTTCCACGAGAACACAACTCCAGAGCCGACGCACTGGCTAACTTGGGGTCATCAGTCGATGTAAGCGAGAGAAGAACGATTCCTCTAGAACTACTCGACGGCCCTAGCATTGCACCGATAGAGGAAGCCCACTATATAGATCCCAGGGACGACTGGAGAACCCCCATCCAGATGTATATCAATGAAGGATGGCTTCCTGAAGATAAAACAAGCTGCGAGAAAGATTAAAGTACGTGTTGCACGGTACTGCCTCATAAATGGGAAGCTATATAGACGCTCCTTCATTAGACCTTACCTCTGATGTCTCGTAGAAGATGAGATCGAGAAAGTGATCAGAGAAGTTCATGAAGGCTTCTGTGGAAATCATTCAGGCGGAAGGTCGTTATGCAATAAGGTGAAAAGACAAGGATTTTATTGGCCAACCATGCAAAACTACTGCGAAGACTTCGCTCGAAAATACGATAGTTGCCAGAGGCATGCCCCCATCATACATCAACCAGCGGAAGAGCTTTCATCGGTAAGTTCGCCATACCCATTCATGAAGTACTCGATGGACGTCGTCGGACCATTTCCTCTAGCTCCGGGACAAGTAAGGTATTTGCTCGTCCTTAACGACTATTTCTCCAAATGGGTCGAAGCCGAAGCATTTGCGGATGTTAAAGAACGAGACGTTGAAAGATTTATTTGGAGAAACATCATCTGTCGATTCGGAGTCCCACGAGAGATAGTCACCAACAATGGCTCTCAATTCGTTTCATTATCCTTCAGGAAGTTTTGTCGAGATTGGGAAATTATTTTAAGTTTCTCAACGCCAAGATACTTGCAAGGAAACAGACAAGCTGAAGCGACGAATAAGACGATTGTGAAGAATCTGAAGAAGAAACTCAAAGCAAGAAAAGGGCGATGGGTCGAGGAACTCCCGATGGTACTGTGGGCCTATCGAACGATTCCAAGGAGGGCAACAGGTGAATCACCTTTTTCGCTAGTGTATGGAACAGAAGCCATTATTCCCGCTGAGATAGTCGCTCGGGACCTACGAGTCGATTACTCCTTGTAGAATGAAGCGAAGAACGATGAGATGATGCAGGATGCACTGGACTTCGTCGACGAAAAGAGGGACACGGCTTCATATCGCCTTGGATGCTACCAGCAAGCAGCAGCCGGGTATTATAACAGAAATGTGAAGCCCAGAAGATTCGTCGAAGGAGAACTTGTGCTCAGGAAAGTTTTCCAGAATACAAGGGAAGCCAACGCTGGAAAATTGGCGGCTAACTAGGAAGGACCCTACCGAATACGAACCATAGTTCGAGAAGGAGCTTACAAACTCGAGAGGCTAGATGGATCCTACATAATGAAAAGCTGGAACGCGAATCATTTGAAGAAATACTACATGTAATTTTTCGATTCTGCTTTTGCCATGTAACGGAACTACGTTTGACTTGATTCCTGCACAAGGGATACATAGGCAGCTCGTACATGTTATAAACGAGTACAGTCGCTTTACTATTTCAAATATTATTTCCCTAAAATTAACGAGTTTTTCGAGTTTGATCTTCAGGAGACAGGACTAAGTTTTCCCAGCTTCAGACTCGATCATATCGATCCAAAACCTGCATCATCATCTTCATGGCCAACTTCAGACTCGACCAGATCAATCCGAACCCTTCATCTCCATCTTCATGGCCAACTTTGGACTCAACCAGATAGATCCGAACCCTTCATTGCCATCTTCATGGCCAACTGTGGACTCGTCAGATCGATCCGAACCCTTCGTCACTATCTTCATGGCCAACTTTGGACTCGATCCTATCGATCTGAAGCCTCCATCGCCATATTTATGGCCCAACTTTAGACTCGACCAGATCGATCCGAACCCTTCGTTGCCATCTTCATGGCCAACTTCAGACTCGACCAGATAGATCCGAACCCTTCGTCGTCATCTTCATGGCCAACTTCGGACTTGACCAAATCGATCTGAACCCTTCGTCGCCATCTTTATGGCCAACTTCAAACTCGATCCTATCGATCCGAAGCCTCCATCGCCATCTTCATGGCCCAACTTCAGACTCGACCAGATCGATTCGAACCCTTCGTCGCCATCTTCATGGCCAACTTTGGACTCCACCTACTAAGATGCCATCTTCATGGCCTACGTCAGACTCGACCAGGTCGACCCAATGGCTTAGTTTTTGGTTCATCTACATCGACCCAAATCCTACTGGTTGATCCGAACTAGTGGAGCAATTTATTCAGTTGCAATTTTTAATCCACTTAATCATTTCAGTAGATACGACATACGCTTCATTTGTAATTCGAATAATTTCGTTTAGCCTAATCGGTTGCGAACTTTGTTGTTTGATTGATTCTGTTAATTAAAAAGAAGCATAAAATCTGATGCACAGACACAAGAAGCATAAAATCTGAAATGATTATGGAAATTCTGAAAGTACAGTTTCAAATCTTCTGAAATTTCTAACTGTTGAGATGAAAATTCCATCGAACAAAATGTTCAATAAAAAAAAAGTGTGTTTGAACAAAAGGTCATTCTTTCAAAGCTCCCCTCTTTCAGCTGGCTAGTTATCTTCGGGCTCGTTTGTTTCAATGGTCGATTGATCGACGACTCCGACAGTTGGAACTGTTGCAGCTTCAGACTCGGAAGGAAGCTCAACAGTGATGTCTTCGTGGTCAGATTCGACTTCGACTACCTAATCATCCGTCGACAGCACTTCCTGAAGTTCCTTTATCTCTTGGTCGATTGCATCGACGGAAAGCTTGCCGGATTTGAATTCAATCATGGCCTGGAGTCATGCCTTGAAGGAAGACGTATCGTAGACCTCGAGTAGCTGCTCTTTGATATCTTCGATGTCCTTATCCTTCGAGGATATCTTCTCCTTGAGACCTTTATTCTCCTCTTCCAAAAGCCGAATCTTGCTTGTTGAGTTTAACACCTTACTGTTCGCCCTACTCAGCGCGTCAATGGTGTCGTTAAGGTCCCTCTGTTTGCTCTCCATCTGCGACTTCGCCTCTTCGAGCTTTTCCCCAAGCTCTTTGTTCTTCGACGCCTCCCGTTCAAGTTTATGGACGGCCTTGTTCGCAAAAAGATTATGGAACATAAGAGCCTGCGCATTTACAAAATTGTTGCGTTAATCGATTCAATCGAACCCATAGGGCTACTTAAAAATTACGATTTTACCTGTCCTAACGCAGCAGTCGACTCGTTGTGTAGCCATGTAAACGGTTTCCCCCCAAAGACCTCCTTGTCTTTGTTGAAGTAGAAGTTGACTGTCGCTCTCGCCACAACTTTCCTGTCTTGAAGGACGCTGGCGTCATTTGGGAATCTAGCGTCTTCTTCGAAGTCGACCTTTCGACATTTTCGGCTGGAGCAGGAGGCTCATACCTTTCCTTTTCTTCGACGGTGGAGGCTGAATATCAAACGGTGGGGGAGGAGGAAGCTTAGACGGTTCGACAGGAGGCATCGTCTCCTTAGGTGTTGACGATTCACCTGCTTCACCTCGCCTTTTCTTCGGTTTGTCTGCCAGCTTCTTCTTCCTCATATCACCCAAAGGAGGTAATGTCACCTTCATGGCTGATAAAGCGGCTTCTGCGAGATGAACGTCTTCGTTAGACAATGGGGTAATAAATTTGGATGGACCGTATAGCCGTTGAAGTGCACCACAGCATACGAATACCCAATCGACTCATTTTGAAAATCAAATAGGAATACCTGTGGGAATGCTATTGAAATTCTTCCAAATCGACGACTTTCCAAGTCGATCGGGTTTTGAAATTTTGGCCCAGGTCCAATCCTTTAGTGTGAGCTGTGCTTGAAGTTTCGATTTGAACCTCTCGCCAACTAGAGCTGGGTGGTTTAGCTCGTAATCTGCAAAAAAGAAACGTACTTGAGATCAGTTGGAATTACTGTTTGAAACAGTTAAAAGGATTGAAACTCACCAATATGACCGAAAGCAAAAGAAAAAGGAGTTCGAGTCGTAAGCTCAAAAGAGTCGCGGTTTATGGACATGAAGAAGTATCGTTCTTCCCAACGTCTATCCGCGTTAGCAAACTCTCCTATAAGCTGCTTTGACTGCCGATAAACAAAGTAAAATCGACCTGGGTTCTTATTATTCGGCTTTAGATAGTAACATCGAAGAAAATCTTATATGTCAAAATCTATCTTAGCCTCTTCTATTAAAACGATCAGTGCAATCAGAAGCCGAACTCCGTTCGGCATGAGCTGCGTCATTGAAATATCGAAGTGACCCACGGTCTCTAATATAAATTCAGGGATCGACAGTCAGAGACCAAGCTCGAACCATTTGTTGTACATGCAAAACCAGTTGTCGTTCTAGGTGTCAGCCCGTTTGCCCGTGTAAGGAAGTCGAATCTCAACCGTAGGTGGGACCCCGTACTTCGTTCTTATTGCATGGAGGTCCGACTCAGTGAGGACAGACTCCAGATTCTTTGTAAAAAATGATACCCCTTTGGTTGGGGAAACATATTTCCTCCTTTCAAATAGGTCGACGTCCTCGATTCTTCTGGAGGGTCCAGCTGGTTGGTTCCTTTCTGTCCCCCGGCTAGACGTTTCATCAATCTCAGCCCTGGCCATCCTCGTGCTCGATTCGATTAGGTTTTGTTGACGAATCATTTCGTCAACTTCCTTTTCGTCGTTACTCGACCAAGGATCATCTCCACTGCCAAAGCTCGAAGTAGTGGCCACTGATTTCAACATGTCTATAAAACACAATTGCTAAGGGAAATCTAGGGTTTTTAAGATCAAAAAGGCGCTGGACCCTAAAACTTAAAGAACTTGACACAGTTCTTGAATACCTTACATTCGATGGAGGCAAACAGCCCTGACGGTTACTGATTTTCTTGGGAAACGTAGCATATTCAGCATCAAAATGCTCGAAATTGGGAGAATAACAAGATTGTACAAGGGAAATTACAAGAAAAGATGAAAAAGGAGATCTTGCCTGAAGAATTTGAAGGAACTGGTAGAGACGGAAGAAAAATCGTCCTAGAAATCCAAGAGAGAGAGTGAAAATCCGAAGGAGAGAAATGGGTTGCAGGAAAATGACAGACGCTTTATGTACCTTCCAGAGCACCATTTCGACGGTTAAGATCGCTTCAGATCAATCTGATCCAAAGGCTAGGGTTATGCATCTTTTCGGTTTCCTGCTTAAATCGAGGCGGTGCCTTTTAGAATCCGACATGTACGTCAGCGTCGCAGTGATTATTAATGAATCGCCAGTGGCATGCCGACACGTGTCGCGGGTAATTAATTGTCGCAATTTCCTAAGGGAAAGTCATGATTTTGGCACAGGTGAAGAGACGTCCAAGCCACGTGCAGTCGATTTCAGAATCAGACCTTCACTCCTGTAGTCTATAACATGAGACTAAGGAGTAGGGGGCTAACTGTTGGGGTACAATTCGGACAGGCCCAAATTGACCGTGGGTCCTAGCGGCCCAACAATGTTGATTGAGCGACTCGAACAAGTAGCACGATCGAATCGATTATTCGATTCGTTAGTTGGGATTGGATTCCTAAAACCAACTATTCGATTCATTTAGGGTACCGCTCGTCCAGATCGTTTGAGGAACCGCTTGACCGGATCATTCGTATCGGTTCGACGGATAACACATTCTAACGTTTAACGCATGTTGAGTACAGGACCGGAATACGAGGAAGTAGTGGATTCTGCAGCAAATCATCGACCGACACGTATCCCAGTATCATAGTTAGCTACGAAGCATTACTCCACTCCATCTGACGGTTAAGACCACGTTTCAATTCCATAGTCTATATATAGCGGAGAGGTAGCTTCGAAAAGGATATACAGAAAAAGATACAGAAAACTCTGCCTGTTTATTTTCGTCCTAGTTTCCTTGTAATACTGCAATTTGTACACAGGATACCAGATAGTGAACTACAGTGGACGTAGCTCTTCATTAACAGAGTGAACCACTATAAATTTGGCGTGTTCTTTATTTCTGCTTTATTTTCCTTCGTTTAATTCTAATTTCGTGTGCGTATCCGAGTGGACAGGTCAATCTAACGGTGATTTGAGGGCCCAAGTTTTTAATTGCTTGATTCGAAAATATCTATAGGAAAATTCGTCCACAAATGTAACTTAAACAACAAAAAAATAATCTAAGTCATTAAATTACTTACAATAGAATTTAAAAAAAAATTAATACAAGAAGCAACAAAAAATGAATATTATTAACTTAATATAATATTGTTTGTATTTGCAATCTATAACATTAGCACACCCTAAATAGGAAGTATCATTATCACTTAAAGTCTTAAAAAATAAATATCATTAAATATCATTATTATTATGTATCACTAACTTAATGATATATCAATTATATAACCTATGACACATAAACAAACTTAATAAATACTATTTCATTACCTATCACCAAAAAAACAAAAATGTTATTACTACTTAAAGTCTTAAAAAAATGAAGGCTATTACATATCATTAACTTAATGATATATTAAGTATATAACCTATAAGACATAGAAAAAGACTTAATATATACTATATCATTAATTTAATTACAACATTATAATTTCAATTTGTCAGTTAAAATCGTGATTCTATTTAAAAAATTCTATTATTTAGTTGAGACAATTTTAAAATCGTTATTGTGGATATCAATTTGAATTTAAACAACAACCAGCCTAATTTTAGGGATTTTTTTAAATATAATGATATCATAATCTGTTTGAAATCTTAGATACGTATATTCTAATTATTTTAAAAAATAAATTAAAACTAACAATATCATTATTTAGGTCATTAATGTCTTTATACATATGTATTGGGATATATAAATAATATTCATAAACTGAAGACATATTTTAATTCTACAAATAAAAAAAACCACATGTCTCATTAATCTTCAAAAATAGGCTTGGCCTAGCCCAATAGCTTAAGCACATCTCGTGCTCATGCATGTCGTGCTTGTGACAATAGACCATTGAACTGGCCAACTGAGCCATTTGGCCATTTTAAATTATTTTTTGCATTGTAAAAAAATAATTTTCATACTTTTCAAGTAAAAATATTATATAAATAAAATAAATTTATTAAAAATAAATAAAAATAAACTTCATATTTTATTACCAAACAAAAAAAAAAAACTTGATGCCACTAAAATTCAATGCTCAAACCTCTAGCTCAACATTTTTTTGAAAAAAAAAAAAAACCACAAACATAAAGTATAATATTTCAAGTTTTAGCTAAAATATAGAACTATCATTCAAGATTGTAAATAAAAAAAAGGTGAAATCAACTTGTTCTTTTTTGTTAGAAAATTTAACCATTGGTTAGTTTCCATATTATGTTATATTTTGTTGCCTGTATCAAAACTTGTATCAAAACTGTAAAAATAAAAAAGCTAAGGTGAAATCAATTAATTATGTTTATGGAGATTTTCATTTTTTTAGATAGAGAAATATGTCATATTACTATTACAACTACATAATAAAAAATAAAAAGTTATATCTATCGTGCCATCCCATCATGCTCAATAGGTTATGTCGTATCATATCATACTCATGCTTCTAGTTGTGTCGTATCTAACCCGTGTATCTAACGCTGTGAGCCCAGTATGGCTCATCATCTCATGCCATGCTTATCTTGGCCTAATATAACCTTGTGCCATTTTGTGTCAGGCCTAAAATTTTTTGTGGTGTACCCTCATGCTTGTTGGGTGGCTTGACTCAATTAACATCTCTAGGTAAAATTGACAATTTATGATAAAACAACAACAACAAAGAAAAAAAAAATAAGAAAATGTAGAAAGTATGATTCTTTTTTTATGAAATGAAACTGGCAATTATAACAAAAAAGGAAGAAATATGGTTCTTGTACCCAAAAAAAAAAAAAAAATGGCGGCGTGAAGGAACAAATGTATAGTTTCAAGTGAGGGAATCGGTGAGAGACTCTGAAAAATGGAGCACATTTTACTGCACAAAACCGGTCTGGCATGGATTATAGAACTGAGGGCAGCTCAAACTTAGAGTTGTGTTGTTCAAAGCAGTCCCAACAACTCATTTAATTTGGATTACATGCTCAACAATATTATACGAGAAAATTTCGTACAACCCCCGTTAAAGGATGTCATGTAAAAGAAGACAGAAGAAGGCACATTGCCCCCAAAGTTATTTTTCACACATAAACTGTAAAAGAAAATGAACATAAATGTTGAAAATGGCATTTTAAGGTGGACAAGTGACATTTTGAGGCTCGATTTTGAGTAAGGCCTATTACATATTAGTGACAAGTTATAGCAAAATTTGGTTTTTCTATACGAGTAAATTGAGATGGTATATTTGTATGCTCAAAATGATACATACGTAAATGAGAAATTAATATCAAAGTGCATCCATGAAGTTGACACCCATAACATGTGCTTCGATGAGAATTAGATAGATTTGTTTTAAAGGTGCTTCTTACAACAACATTTGATACATTAATGTACAAAATTAGTGTGCACTGACTTATAAATCATTGTTAAAATTGCTGCAAAAGAAAAAAAAAAAACCATTCCAGAGGAGATGGCAACTGCACATAGTACTTCTTACTAAGCACTTTATGCACACAAACACCAACTTACTACAAGTGGTCTCATCATGGGTCATGACCGTTTTCTCTTCATCAAAATTTGCAAAGTTGTTTCTTGTTTTTTTTTTTTTTTTTTTTGAGTAAAATTTGCAAAGTTGTTGTGATCACTATACACATACGAATAAAAAGTGAAAGATAATTTGTTTTAGCATAATTTTGGGATTATGTTAAAACAAAATTTGGACGCCAACTTGTCAACTTGTCCGTGATAACATTTTTCATTTTTAATGAGGAGATATTATCATCTTTACAGATCATTAGGTGTTCTTTTTCTTCATTGGGTTCTCTTTTGGTTGGAGAATCTGCGGATGATTCGTTATTCATTATGTATATGGGGCCGGTCCGAAAGCACTGGCATGTCATTTCAAGCATATGAAAAAGATAGAGAGAAGTTAAATAAAAAAATAAAAATAAAAAATCACGTAAAGAAGGGCAGGGCAGAGGTCACATCCTTTTCTTTCTTTCTTTCTTTCTTTTTTTTTTTTTTTTAATTCTCGTAAAACATTTCTATAATCTTACTACTTATGAAATGGATTTCAGTCAATGTGTAAGGCTAATGCTCGAGTTTACCAGTCAAATACATCCTATTGAAATAGATCGGATTAATGATTATGATAAAATTAGAATAACAAACTTTTTATCCCCTTTTTTTTTTTTTTTTGCTGGTTTAATAGTTCAGAACTTTTTAAAGCTAAGAGGGGCTCTTTTGATTCACGGTGTTGAGTTTCTAAATTTACTCAAAATAAAAGTCTTGAAGGGAATCAATCCCTTAAATTTTTTTCTTTTTGTCTTCTTTAAATTGAATTTGAACCCTGAGGCAACGCATAAAAAGCAACTTATACACCAACTAAATACCAATTAAGCTAGTCAATCTCTTTGATTTATTTCTTTATTTGAGCGCAATTTTTTTAAAAAAATTCGGCACGTAAGTTAATATATAATTTGCCAAAATAAGTACATAAACTGTATAATATTTTTATAACAACACCAAGAACCTCGATTTTTAAAATTCCAAATTCTTGGTGCATTTACATTCCTTCTTTTAATTTGTTTGATATTAGTTAGTTTAAACCAACTTTTCAGTCAGAACAGTGTAAAGCTCTCATATGTTACAATAAAAGCGAAAAAATTGCTATAGTGTAAAACTCTCATATGTTATAATATTTATAGTTTTAACTAACGGTTCTAACCACCATGTCAAATCTCTCTCTTGATGGATCAACCATTGGATCCACCGTTTTGTTAGAAAGAAAAGGGGGAGGCCAAAAAAATAAACACTCAAGCATAATGTTCATTTTGGTACACAAGGTCAAAGAAGGGCTTGTTTTATATACGCCGCCGAACCTAAAAATTTAGAAAAAAAAAAAAAAAATTGAGAGTCAAAAAAGCTGTTCTAAATTATGTCTTACACACATTATGTGTGTATATGTAAATGATCCCAAGGCCAAAGCCTTACTTTAGGAGCACATGAAACCAACCATTCATGACTTTTTCACGCTAAAAACAAGCCGCAAGAAGAAACACAAAATATTTCTCTAGCAATATCCCTAATCAAACCATGGTTAAAAAACAATTAAGGACCGAAAAATGGTATGGCCAGCACTTTTCTGACCATATTCCAAGGTCACAAAATTTGCCAAGAAAAAAAGCTTGGCAATCCATGTGCAACATGCATTGCATACAGCTTAGTCCCTAATTTTAGATCCACTGCATGGTCTGAGTTCATGTCATTTAATTTCACTCAAAACCCCTTTTCCCTGACCTTTCTGTCTGCGACAATCCAAATGAAAACATAAAGAAAACTATAGTTGCCATAATGCAAAGGGGAAAAGGGCAGAAAAAAAAAAAAAGAGGGCCCAAATAAAAACAACTACCGAGAACCAATGGGAACACGAGGCCATCACCAATATACAATATCCGACACACATTGGGACAAAAGCTCTCATTCTTTGGCGGTTTCTACAATAAGGAAAAGAGGGTCTTGAAAAAAGCAACCCATACTTGATGCTAGCACAGTGAGAAACATTCCCCATTGAAAGAAAACGAACCCGATAAAGAATCAAACATGTTAGCCTTTAGTAGCAATGTGTTACTAACCAAACAATTTTGTAATCGCGTTCAAAAACTTAAAACTTATTTTATTCAAGGAATATCCAGTTCAACCATAGGAGATACAAAAATCCCACCAAGTGAAAATTTTAACCAAAAAAAAAATGTATTCAATTCCTTGGAGAACCCCACAAAAGATGACAGAAAGCAAGATCATGACCAAAATTCTCCCACCAATATAATTTACCATTTACCATCCTCTTTTTCATGCTGTACAACCTCAAGAACTCACATCAAACCATATAGGGTTCCCTCTCAATTCTTCAACTAACCCAACTAAATTCCAAAATGGGGTCTACTTGAGAGTGATTTTCTTCAATAATTTTTGACTCATAGATTGTAATAGCTGTGGTTTTTTATTTATTATTATTTTTTTGTGACACCAAGATGTAAACCAATAATGTAAAGGCACAAATTAATCACGATGGGAAGTTTAAGGCTCATCAATAAAAAGGAGCTCTGAAAGGGATGCCTTTCCTCTTGCGCAGAAGCTTCCTTGGCTTCAAGGCTGAACTAACCCAACAAGGATGAACCTCCTCGGCCGACTCAGCCAATGATAGGGACGATTCCATTTCACTTAAATTTGTTTCTGAGTTGTAGTTTGCTTTGAAAGACAAGTCTCCATATTGTGGAATAGGAACAGTTATGAGATTCTGGCTTTGGTCTTTAGGCTTCAATGGAACTAATGATACCTGCAAAATCGCAGACCACACGAATTATCCATCAACTTTGGCCTTAAGAAAATTAAACTGGCTTAATAAATGCTACAAGGAAGTTCAATAATTGGGGTTACTGAGACCTGCAAATTCTCGGACCACAACGTAAACTAAATGGATAAACACTATAAGGAAGTTAGAGAATTGGGGTCACTGCAAATTTACCTTACATGCAATGGAGCAAAAGCGATTAGGCGGGTCTTGTATATATCTCCCACAAGCTTCACAGGAACCAGCGCAGAATGACTTTGTTGATGGCTTTGCATCTTTGGATTGAGGCCGAGGATTTAGATGCACAGCCTTTTCACCATTGATTTTATATGTCTGCAAGTAAAAGTATTTTTATTTGAGACTAAACAAGAAAGCAATGCAGTTGCAAAAACAATTTCAATTGGAAACAGGAAAATAAAAATCTGTTAGAAACTGGGCAATAATTGTCAGTTATATCATTTACCATTGATCAAGTAGCTACATGGAATTGCAACTACAAGTACTAACTGCACAATTTGAACATCATAAACATATAGCAAGAGATTGGTTAAAAAAAAGTGACAAAGATGAGAATTTAAGCGTTCATTCTATTAAAAAAAAAAAAAAAAAAACAAAAGCAACATTAAAAATCACTATTCATTTCGACTGTCATCATCATTCGATGGATGAGACTGTCACCCACTACCTAAAAGGCCAAAACAATCAAGTAAAAGATATGCAGATGAGTTAACAAATCAAAAAGTTAACATAATTGTCAACCAAATCATAAATAAAATACTTGAATTTGATCTCAGTGAGAAATCAGCAAACTTGTACCAGAAAAAAAAAGGGTACTAATCCGTACTTTATCAGTCCATAATTGAGAACACTAATTCAGAAATTCCGGATTACATTCACAAGAAATAAACTCATAAATTCCATCAAATAATGTCAATAATTTACAAGTCACATCAGAATTGGCAGAAGAGGAAAAAGGGTCTCTCTACAATTGAAGATAGAGAATAGAATTATAAACCTGAATTCTTGAACAGTCAAGATGTTTCTGCATGTCTTGAAGTCGAACAACATTATGATAAACATATTTGCAGATCTGAAGCCGGCGATGAAGGCAATGAGCTGCCACACAGTGTCTGCAGAATCCAAGATTACAGTCTATGCAGAACAAGTTTTTCTCATTTTTGCGGTAATCTGGATGATGAACACAAGAATCAAAGAATTTGCTCCGCAAAAGAGCATTAAGCCAATCTGCTTTCTTCTTCTTTAAGAGCAATTTGCATCCAACCTTCAAAACCAAATCCAAACAACAAGAGTAATTTCAACGACTGATAACCAATTTAAGATTTTATCATTTCCAAGTTTTAAACTTTAATCACAGAATTTAATCTAGTTTATATGCCAAACATAAGATTTTATGAAAAATTCAAATAACCCTTTTGAGAAATGTAAAATAGTATTCAATGGAGAGTTCAATACTTAAAAAAAATCTATAAATCAAACATTTAGTTTGGTAGATGAAGTTTTCCTTTTTTTTCTCTCTCTATTTTTTTTTAGTTGAGCTAAACATAACTCTGATCGTAAAAGTTCCTCTATTTTCTGGAATCCATAAAAGATGGCAATAAAAAAAAAACGAAGTACATGAATAACCAAAAGGTTATCAAGCCCAGAAAGGAGACAGAAAAAAAAAATAAAAACAAAAAAAATTCAATACCCAGAGAAGTAAATGATATGGTGTTCAAAACCATGAATTATTAGTTAGGAAAAAGAATTAGCATAAAAAAGAATCAATTTGGCATTTATGACAATTAAAAAGGATCATTTTCTTACCATTTCTTTGCTTCTAGAATGAATTTGAAGAGGCTACAAGGTTCATACAGTGACAGAAAGCAGATATTTTGCAGAGAACTCAAAGGATAGTGAAGGGATGAATGTAATTTAAGAAAAAGCATAAAGAATTGGGAAAAGGGGAAAAAAAAAAGTGACAGGAGGAAATGGTTATGGAAAATATAATGGAGACAGAAACCTCAGTAAGCACAATGCATATCCTACTACTTTTAACTTAATATATATATATATATAAAATAAATGTAAAATAAAAAAAAAGGTTGGATTTATATCGGCGGGAAGTTGAACGCTTTTGTGGCCGTTGGATGGGAAAGCCCTCAAACGGTCATGATTATAGCAAACTTTTGTTTAGGTTTTTCTTTCTTAAAATAAAGTTCATAATTATAGTAATTCAACCAAAAAAAAAAAAAAAAGCAGTTCTTGCTATAATTATAAAAAAAACCAGTAATTCAACAGGCTATTATTGTTATGAAATTAATCAGGTAAAAATAAAAAAAAATTAAATTATTTATCTCAGTAGAAATTATCACTCCAATGCCCTCTGGCAATGGCTATTGGGATATTTTTACCCTTTTCTTAAGAAATTATGTAGAACAATTAATTTAAAAATAACAAAAGAGTAAAAAGGACATTTTATGTTTCAAAAAGAGTCCGAGATAAGTATACATTTTTAATTTATAAAAATAATATATTAACATGATTAAAACAAAGAGATATCTTTATTGCAATAAAAAACACACAATATTAGAGTAGTTATTTAGAGTGATAATTTCTTCTTTTTCTATGCTGGATTCTCAAGTAGAGAAGACATATTGTGTTTTAAATATATATATATATATTTCTATGCTGGATTCTCAAGTAGAGAAGACATATTGTGTTTTAAATATATATGTATATATATATATATATATATATATATATATATATATATATATAGAGGACCATTTTATTATCAATAAGGCATTGTTAAATGCTCACAACCGGACAACCTTTCATGTTAGGCTATGCAAGCATCATAACAATTTTTGTTGTGTTTGAATATGAATGTCAAAGAAAAAAAAAAATATCTTTCAAGAAATAAACTATTATTTTATTTGAGGTGAATGATTTTTGTTACGTGTCATTTATTATTTTCTTATGAAATTACCATTTTCTCCTCCTGTTCGGTGGCATTATGCAGTCACCATTTCCATTCCCGCCGAAATAACCGGAACTTTCGGGGAATCATTTTTCCTTGTTTCTGTTATGGACCTTTTTTTTTCCTAAGAGGAATTTTGTCTTTTTTTTTTTCAATTAATTTATTTCAGCTCCTTTTGATTTTTGACTACTGTGACTTCTTTCTTCAACTAAATATCTTTATGTTGCCAAAAAAACTATCTTTATGTAAGAAAATTAGAAAATATAATAATAAAGGGCAGAAAAAGGCAATATTTGGTGGGTCTAGGCAATTGATTTGCAAAAAATTAAAAATATTGTATAGATTTTTTTCAACTATTTTATTAAGTGAGTAAATTAGTAAATATAACAAAAAAGGAGAAAAAACACAGCACTTGTGGTCCTGTGGTTCTAGACAACAGATCTGCAAAGCATTGAAAATAATAATAGGGAAAATTTTAAATTATTACTCTGTGTTATATCGAAATCTGGGTTTCGTATCAATATTTTAGAATTTTTTTTATTTTAGTACCTCGACTTTTTAGAAATTCTTTATTTAGTACTCAGATGCCCTTTCTTAGGACACCAAAAAACAAAAATGCCCTTACTATAAAATATAGTCCGTTGACCTAAAATTTTTAATAAAAAATATTTTTATAAATGTTATTCTTGCAACCAAACACCCTATACCAAGATATTCCACTATTTTCTTTTTGCTTCAATGGACTCATCCACGAAATGATTTTCTTCCGAATTCTCATTTGGGGCCTTCGATTTACCCTTCCATGATCGTATTCTCATGTGGGTTTTTGCAAGAATTTGAAAAAAAGAAGAAAATTTGATATGGGTTTTCCTAGTTGGGAAGTTTCATTCTTTGGCATTTTTTGTAGATATATTTAGTGATCATTCAAATGGATTTTGCACCTAAATAACAAATCTTTCATATTCTAGGGTTTAAGAATCTCAAATTTTTTTGTAACAATGTCTGGTGGAACTCCTATTGCTAGTGGATTTATGAGACAAAGGCATAGCTAGGGCTATGCTTCAAGTGGGGATAATCTTGAGGATGATGCTTGTTCTAGGCTACGCCAAACTTTTGAGCCAAGTCTGAGAATTTGTTCTCTTTGTGCTTCTTCCTCTATCATCACAAAATCCTCCACCGAATCCCCCTCTCTCTCCACCTTCCTTTGCTCCTCTCTCTTCACACCTCAAAACTCCACCAATCTCTTCTCCGCCTCTCTTATCTCTCTTCAATCATCAACACCACCAATTCCGTTGCCATCGGTCGTTCCTTTAGCATCTGCTACTGTGGTGACTGCCTTGGATGCCTAGCCATCACAGGTAGCCACCACTTCCTCAAAGTCGCTTCCTTTCCAAGTCAGCCATGTGTTTGACCTCCACCTGTTAGAACAGGGCTCCCCTTTGATCATCGAAGGGATCCATATTCCTTATGAAAGAGGCTACGAAGCTCATTCCAATTGTGAATTTCAGTAATTTCATTTCAATTTGTAGTTCATTTTCTTGCTTAACGAAAGATGAGATTTTGAATTTTTTGAATTTAGGGGTTTCTTTATGTTTGGAAGGAAAGATTTCTATTCTCTTATGTTCTGTTGCATCACTTTTGATTAAGTAAGAGAAAAATTTATTAAAAATGCAAGGTTTTATTGGACTAGTTTAGGTGGAAACTTAGAAAAGGTGAAGGCTTTTGAATTCGAGTTATTTGAAGAAACTATTAATTGAAAACAGTGAAACTAGTGAAGAATTTACGATGATAATATTTTTGCGCACATGGGTTTTTAGTAGTTCTAAACTACTTCGAAAGGAGGAGAATTGGAAACAAAAGGAAAAGCAAAAAATAAAAAAAAAAAAGAAAAAAAAAACTTAGAAACAAAAACAAACAAGGAAGAAATTTGTTATTTTGTAAGGTATTTGAAGTGTTTGGTTGCAGTTATAAGGGTTTTAAAAATATTTTTTTAGTTAAAAATTTTAAGTCAACTGATTATATTATATAATAAAAGTATTTGTGTCATTTTTTGTCCCAAAAAACGGATTTAGGTATCAAAAACGATTTTTTAATAGGTTGAGGTATTAATATAAAATATTCCAAAACATAAAGTATTAAACTGATATTTTGCTATAACATAGGTACTGATTTAAAATTTTCTCGTAATAATATATTGATAACTTGAATATGTAATGAAATTTTCACATTAGTTTATTACAAAATTATTTCGCATAATTATAAAAGTTGATTCATATTTTATTCGTCGTACAACTTAAAGGGTTCTATTTGCATGAATCTTTTTTTAGGCGTTTACTTTTTTTTTTAAAAGACTTTTGTAAGGATAAAGTGGTGTATTTTCCAATAATCAATCTTATTCAAAACAAAATCTTAATCTGTATTCGATAATCAAAAATTTTTCTGTCTCAGGCCTTAATTTTCTTTATTATTCTTAAGTCAGCTCTTAAAAAAAATAAAAAAGTCAAAATCTACTTTTTTCCCCCTCCTTTTCTTTTTGGGTGAATCTCCTTCTTTTCTTTATATGGTAAAGAAAGTCAAATTTCACTTGTCTCTGTATAATTATATAATATGATGCCATAAAATTAGGATTCAAGTGGCTGTCTGTATTACCCTTTCACTCCTTTGGCTGCCAGCACAAAAGTAACTTTTTACAGCATACAATTCCTCGACTTAAAAAAAAAAATCCATGACTTTTGGTGTCTGTTACTAAACGGATTTTAATTTTTTGAGAAAGAAAGAGGAGGCCATTTTATGAATATTGGCCATTTTATAGCCTTTTGTGTTTAATCAATTTGAGATTTATACTTTCAATTTTAATCCTTTTAATGTATACCTTTAAATTAAATTTAATAGGTAAATGTATATATTATCTCAGTCATTAACTAATTTTGACCTTTAAAATTATCAAGTATTTAATAAAATAAAAAACAAAAACTTTTGAAAAATAAAAAGAAAACAAAAACAACAATTTACAAAAAACGATTTTTATAGTCGATTTTAAATATTTTTAAAGTCAGAAATCTTAGTTTAAAGTTTTTTAAGTTTTCTTATTTATTTTATTTGGGGGTATTTTGGACAATTTAAAAGGTTAAACTGAAGAAACATATAACTTTATGTAATAAATTTAAGGGTTAATTATATAATTGTAACTCATTGTTTAACTATTTTTCAATTTGTTCTTATGATGTTCTTAGAAACTATAAAGGTATTCTTGAAATTTTAAATACTTATTTTAAACATTTATTTCAATTTCATCCATGTGAATAGAAAAAATTAGGCAAAACAGCATGATTACCTTTAAATAGTTATGATAAACATTTTATATTTTAAAAACATAAAAAAATCCTAAAACAAAACATCAAATTTTAAAAAAAGATCTTAAATTTTATGACTTTTAAAATTTTAAAATATATGTATTTTTAAAATTTTTTTCAAGAAGAAATATATATTTTATAAACAAATTAGACTTTGTTAAAGTATTTTTATCTTATCTTTATTTTTTTAAGTCAAAAAAACTGCATGGTATAAAATTGAAACGAGTTTTTTGAATTAAAAAAAAAACCTTTACAGTTTCTAAAAACAAAGGAACAAATTAAAAAATAATGAAAACTAAAAGGTATAATTATGCGATTAACTCTTAAATTTAATCTCGAGAGATAAAAAAAAAACCACAGGATATAAAAAATAAATATCTCTTTACTATTTCGTGGAAAACTAGACTTCTTTTTTTTTTTTTCTTTTTTGAGGGAAAAAAGCTAGACTTATATGTCATTAAGAAATTCCTATATTTGCTCCGAAAATGTATGAATCTATTAACCTTAAAAGAGAGAATATAAAAGTGACATCGTGAACAGAATAATAATACTAAATACATATATTATGTACATGAACTGATACTTTTGCCTGTCTTTGCAAAATTCTGGCATTTGCAACGCTGTCTTGGTAGGCTGCAGACAACATTCCATATTTATCTGTCTCTAATTTATTGTTTTTTCCCATATATTTTTATCCTGAGAAAATAGTGGTGTGACTCACTGGCATACCATATCTGAGGACCAATCTTAAAACGAAGACAAAACATTCAAACAGTAAGACTCAAACCCTACCAAGAAGATTAAAACATTCGACATGTTGAAGAGGAAGCAAGGAAGAAGACAACCAGAAATGACAATCCTCATGAAAACGAATGTGCAAGTTTGGAGGGTGCTAATCAGTGACGATAGAACTAGGTCATCAATTAGAAAATCAGCAATACAACTTAGATAATGATATGAAACATTTAAAAATATAAATACATTACCGATAAGTAGTAATTTACTAAATTTTAAGTGCGTATGGTAAGATTTCGAATTGAGAACATAATGATTTCCTATATATTTATTTTAGTTTGAGACTCAAATGTAGATTAGTAGGCGCCTTTTTTTTTTCTCGATTAAAAGAGGAGTCAGGTGGTATACCTTACGTCCTTATCTCGCTCGGTACATTGATAATCATCGGGACTACCAAGAAGTGAAAAGGGATTGAACTAGACTCTTTTCATCAATTCAACTAGATTTGCCCACTTGTCACTGAGTCTACAAACAGGTGGTGCATATTGACACAAAGGCCCCCAAGTGTGGCTATGGAGATTCAAACTTTGAAGGGATAGAAATAAAATTCCTAACAAATACGTCCTCACCACTACACCAAATTCTTCAATAATAGATTAGTTGGCAGTTGTCAGTTTTAGCAAAGCCAAGAATTTTTTTTTTAAAGGGTGAGCGTGATCAAAACTAATATTTTGAAGTTAAATTATAATGCAAGTATATATATATATATATATATATAGTTTAAAAAAATAATCTCTCTTTTTATCATTTTTTATTTTTCTTCCAATTAAACCAAGTTTATAATAAAAATTTAATCCTTTTTAAAATTTAGTCCCAAAAATATGAGTTTACATAGTCATGTAAATGACTTTGTTTATTCAATGAAATATAAGTATAAACTCAAATTTTGGGTACAACTAAACTCATTTTAAAAATCTATACTAATAAAGAGAAGGAATAATTTTATAAATACCTAAAACTATATACTCAACATATTTATCAAATTTTAAAAAGAGCTTGTATCATCTTGAACCATACAAAATCATTCAAAACAATCCCTGAATTAAAGTAATTTCATATATTTCACACAACCTATTGATTTTTATAAAATTAAGAGACAAAATGACACAAAATCAATAATTCAAGAAGCAAGTTGGTTGGTTCTTTTTTTTTTTTTTTTTACATAGAGCAAGTTGATTTAAAATCAATACTTCACGGGCATTTATGAACTTATAAGTAAAACCCCAATATCATTTTTTCGGGTTGATTACATAATTACGCCTCCTAATTTTAACAATTTCTCAATTTGTCCATTTGTTTTTATAAATTACAAATGTATTCTTTAAATTTAAAAAATCATTTAATTTTATCCCTATAAATAGAAAAAAATGGGTAGATCCTTAGACAGTTATTAAAATATTTTATAGATTTAAAAACATAAAAATCCTAAAAGAAAATATCAAGTTTCCAAAAGAAAAAGATGTAAAGTTTTATGTCTTTTTAAATGTTAAAATACTTTTTGAAAGCTTTTTCTCAAGATAAAAAACATATTTTTAAAACAAATTTGGCTTAACTAAGGGTATGTTTGTCATGTTCTCATATCTTTTGTGTCCAAAAAGTCTATGAGGGATCAAATTGAAACAAGTCTTTTTTTTTTTAATTTAAAGGAAACCTTTGTAGTTTCCAAGAACAAAAAAGATAAATTGAGAAGAAATTGAAACTAGGAGGTATAGTTATGTAATTGACCTTTTTTTTTTTTTTTGTATTCAAGAGATAAAATGAATAGTTTTCAAAAATTAGGATCATGTTGAATAAGGATTCAAAGTTCAAAAGTCATTTATGAAATTAATCCTTTTGAAAATTTTAAGGGACAAACTTATAAAAAATCAATAGATTTTTTAGGGTGACATTTTGTATAATTATTTCAAAGGTTAAAAGATTGTTTGGTCATGGTTGGGGGGCAATACTCGAGCTTAATGTAGCTCCACCCTCATTTGTAGATCCATACCAGTGCCACAAATATTGAGGTCTAAAGTTAAGAGTTTGGATCTCCCCACCTCATTAAAAAAATAATAAATATAAATTGTTCAAACTTTTATCATTTCCAATAGAAAATGCCAATATGAATGTAATATTTAGTGCCAAAAAGTGTAAATATTATATTTGACATGTTACTTTGTAGAAAAGTCGAGATTTTTATGATTATAAGTTATTTAGGAAAGTTTATAATAAGATTTGATTTTTAAATAAATTTAGATCATAGAGAATCTGTTAGTTTCTTTTTTTCTGTTTTATGGTAGTTCCTATTTTTCAAAGAAAGCAGATAATGTTTTGCTCTCTCTTATCTATTTTTCTATTGTAATATGTTTTAATTTTATGGATAAGAGAATATTTTTTTCTCCTCAAAAACTACATGGTATCAGAGCTAAGATTCTAAACCCTAAGATAAAATATTGTGGCAACTTCTGTTGAAGAATTCAACTTTGGTTTTGTCAACTTAGATAGCACTTCCAATCCATGTTCTTCCACTCTTCAGGACAATACTAATTCTTCTTTCCTTGTTCCATATTCACCGAATTATCTCCATTTATTCACAAATTGAATGGTAAAAACTATATAGAGTGGCCACGAACATTAAAATTGACTATTGATGGCAAGAGAAAAATGGGTTATCTCATCGGGGAGACAACAAAACCAGTGGAAAATGACCCTTCCATCAAGACATGATAGTCTAAGAATTCGTTGTTGATGGCATGGTTGCTGAACTCCATGGAATTGCCAATTGGAAAGCCTTTCATGTTTCTGCCAACAGCCAAAGATGTGTAGGATGCAATCTGAGATACTTACTTGGATTTGGAAGACTCTTCTTAGATATTTTGATTAAACTCCAAACTGTGACAGTTGCGGTAGGGAGAACGTGATGTCACCACCTATTACAATGAATTGATGATCCTCTAGTAGGAATTGGATCTCTGCTATGACGATAAATAGGACTGGCCCAATGATAGTGTGCGGTATATGAAAAGAGAAGAGAACAATTGTGTTTTTGTTTTTTTGACAAGTCTAAATAAGGACTTTGATGAAGTTCAAAGAAGGATTCTTGGTCGTAATCCCTTTCTTTCAATTCAAGAAGTTTTTTCAGAAGTCTGAAGAGAAGAGGCTTGATGGAGAGTGATGCTCACCAAGCTAAAGTCGTCCAAGGTAGGTCTAAAATTGAGATTTATGTCCTACAACAATAAATTTTAGTGAGGAAGGAAGAAAGGACACCAAGAAAAACAAAACCATGGTGTAATCATTATAGAAGACATGGCACCCTCATGAAACTTGCTAGAAAATTCATGCTAAACTAGCAAATTAGTGGACAAAATCCAAGAGTGCAGGTGAAGGACGGGTATTCCAAACTAGTACTTCCATCAAAGGCAGCAGTCATCTTCAAAATAGTTTTCATTCACAAAGGAACAATTACATCAACTGTACAAAATTCTCCAATCTTCCCAACGAAACCTTTCTTGTTCTTTGGCTCAAAAAGGTAACTATCTTATAGCCTTTTTCCAATGTCAGTTCCAATTGCTCCTGTGTTATTGATTTAGGAGCAACAGATCATATGACTGGTTCTTCAAAATAATTCTCTTCCTATAGTCCACGTGCAGGAAATCAAAAAGTTAAGATAGAAAGATGGCTTGTTAACACTTGTTAACACTTAGAGGCAAATGGTTTATTGCCATATCTCTTTCACTTACTCTTCCTAATATGCTTCATGTTCCTAGTATGTCTTGTAATTTATTGTCAGTCAACAAGTTGACACAAGAACAAAAGTGTGAAGAAAATTTTTTTTCCCTAACATTGTGAATTTTAGGATTTTAACTCGGTGAAGATGATTGAAAATGTTAAAAAAGTGGTGGACTCTATTTCTTTGAAGATGAGATAGATTTGAGATGACAATCCTTGAGTTCTTGTTTTGAATCCGTTATTGTTTCTAATGACAATGATATTATTTATGGCACCTTAAGGTTAGGCCATCCCAATTTTCAGTATTTGAAATATTTGTTTCTAAAATTATTTGTTGCTAAAGATCTATCTTTCTCTCTTTTTTAGTGTGAAGTGTGTAAATTAGCAAACCACCATTGTGCTTTATTTCCCATATTAATTTACAAATCGTCAAAACCTTTTTTTATTGTGCACAATGACATTTAGGGCTCAAATAGAGTAAGCAGTCTTTTTGACAAAAGACGATTTATAACATTTATTGATGACCATACTAGAATAAACCTTTTTTTAGCAATTCTCATCTTTAGGGGAAAATTATGGTGAAGTCTTGAGTGTTTTTGACAGTTTTGACACAATGATTGAGGTTTTTCACCTCTTCATACTATTGCATTAAAATCTAGACCCATAGTCCCACTATTGGTCCCATGGGCCCCACTGCACTAGAATTTGGCCACACGAGTCCTACTACTCTCCCACAGGTCCTACTACTGGTCTCACTACAATGGAATTTGGTCTCACAGATCTTGTTACAAATCCTCAAAACATTTTTGTATTGTGTACAATGATATTTAGGGCCAAAATAGAGTAAGCATTCTTTCTAAAAAAAGATGGTGTATAACATTTATTGATGACCATACTAGAATAAAGTTTTTTTTTAGCAATTCTCATCTTTAGGGAGAGAATAATGGTGACGTTTTGGGTGTTTTTCATAGTTTTGACTCAATGATTGAGGTTTTTTCACCTCTTGATACCACCAGATGAAAATCTAGACCCACGATCCCAATGTTGGTCCCACAGGGCCGATTGCACCAAAATTTGGCTAAACGGTCCCATTATTGGTCCCATAGGTCCTACTGCTAGTCCTCTTGTAGTCGAATTTAGCCCCACGAATCTTGTTATTGCACCACAAGTTCTTGCTAGTTTAGACACATAAAATGTAGTTGAAAAAACTATAGGTTTAAATCATTCCATAAATTCATAGATAGTTTTTGAAACTAACATGCCAAATTATGAAAATATGGGACAGTCGCCTGTGATATTTGTAATAGATCAAAGTCACAAAGAAACAGTGAATGCAAGATGAAAAGATAACAAAATTTGGAAAGAGATTGTCTTCTCAAGGAAGAATCATACTCGAGGAAAGCATAACATCACTTCGAGGCAAGGCCAAGTTTCTAAACCAAGAACAAATCATTAGTCAACTTCTGTATCATGTAATACTTATCCTCACTTTGAGTCTCACAATAATTTAAATGTCCTCTTTGCTTATTGGAAAGGTGTTAGAACCTACACCGAATATCCCTTGTCCCAATAATGTACAAGAGGCATTAAGAGTTCCTAAGTAGAGATTTGAAGAGATGAGAGCTCTAGAGAAGAATAAGACTTGGGATGTAGTTACTTTGCCTAGGGGAAGTACACTGTTTTGCAAGTGGATGTTTACAGTGAAATATAACTCAGACAGGACCTTGGAGAGATATGAGGCAAGGTTAGTGGCCAAAGGCTTTACCCAAAATTATAGCATTGATTACTCTGATGCCTTTGCACTAGTGGCAAAGTTGAATACAATGAGAGTATTATCAGTTGCAACAAATCTAGATTGGCCAATGCAAAACTTGAAATGAAGAATGCCTTTCGTTATCTTAAGGAAGAAGTATACGTGGAAGTTCCTGTTGGTTTTGAAGAAAAATTTGGCTTAAAGGTATGTATGTTAAATAGGTCTCTATATGGATTGAAGCAATCACCTAGGGCTTGGTTTAAGAAGTTTACTCATTTTGTTAAAAGACAAGGCTATACTCAAGATCAAACTAATCATACTTTGTTTATAAAATTCTTTGTTGAAGGCAAGGTTGTAGTTTTAATTGTCTATGTGGACGACATAGTCCTTACAGGTGATGATGTGTTAGAAATGGATATATTAAAGAAGTGTTTAACCCAAGAGTTTGAGATTAAAGACTTAGGATCGCTTAGGTATTTTCTTGGCATAGAGGTTGCACGCTCAAAGAAAGAGATAGTTGTGTCATAGTGCAAGTATGTACTAGACCCGCTGAAAGAAACAAGGATGAGTGGTTATAGACTCTTGGATACGCCTATACATCCTAACACAAAGCTTGGTGAAAAAAAAAAAAATAAGAAAGACAGCATTCCTGTAGACACTAGGAGATGTCAAAGGTTAGTAGAGAAGTTGATTTACTTGTCACATACTTGCCCTGATATTGCTTTTTCAGTGAGCATATTAAGTCAGTTTATGCATGCTCCATATGAAGAACATCTCAAAGCAGTTTATCAGATCTTGAGATACTTGAAAGACACTTCCAGGAAAGGTTTTTTTTAAGAAGAATGACCAGCGGAGTATTGATGTCTACACTAATGCAAATTAGGCCAGTTTGGTCACTAATAGAAGGTTACATCAAGGTACTGTACCTTTGTTTGGGGGAATCTAGTCACTTTGCGGAGTAGGAAGCAAAGCATTGTAGCTCGGAGTAGTGGAGAGGCTGAATTTAGGATGATGGCTCAACGGAATGTGAGGTTCTATGGCTATACCGTGTGTTAGAAGAGCTAAAAAGATCTGTGAAACATCCTATGAAGCTATATTGTGACAACAAGGCAGCAATTAGTGTTACTCACAATCTTGTGCAACATGATAAGATCAAACATGGAGATTAATCATCATTTCATCAAGGAGAAGCTTGAAGCTGGGATCATTTGTATGCCTTTTGTTCCAACCACTAAACAAATAGTAGATATTCTAACTAAAGATCTTGCAAGGCCTAATTTTGAGCACTTAATTAGCAAGTTGGGAATGGTAGATATCTATGGTCTAACTTCAGGGGGAGTGTAGAAAAGTCAAGATTTTTATGATTATGGATTATTTAGTAAAGTTTACAATAAGATGATTTTTATATAAATTCAAATAATAGGAAATCTATTAGTTTCTTTTTTCCTGTTTTGTGGCAGTTCCTATTTTCCACGGAAAGCAAACAATGTTCTACTTTCTCTCCTCTATTTATTTATTGTAATGTGTTTTAATTTTAGAAATAAGAGTATTTTTTCTGCCCAAAAACTACACATTTTATTTTGTGCTTTAATGTGTAATGTTATTTCAAAATTATATGTATTTTTTTAATCATGATTAGTAAACTTGAAAACTTACAAAAGTAAACTTTAACCTTTAATTTAAGAACAAAATAATGTAATGATGGGATGAAGAATGAAATATATTAATTAATAGCCCAAAGATCTGACACAAAATATATATTGCAGAATTGGATACCAAGTGGGTGTTTGGAAAGATGGTGGGAATCAATGGTGAGAACCATTTTTACTGTAGCATGTGAGAGTTTTATATTGTAGCAATTTTTTTTATTATTACTATAACATGTGAGAGCTTTTTATTGTTCATAACTGAGTTTATGGTGGGAACTGAGTGATTCCTACCACTCCCAAACACCCTCCAAAAATAACATAGCATTGCAACGTAATTTTTTTTTTTTACTTGAATACTAAAATTTAACATTGACACACTACTTGGACACTACATTGAAGATCCTCTTTGCATGTTGTGGGACATATTCACAACCAAAACACAAAGTAAAATGTCGAAAATTCTACCGCAGGATTTCCGGCTCTCAAAGTTTAGTCAAATGCCTTGCAGCTTAATGTTGAAGAACTCACTTCAAAAAAAAAAAAAAAAAAAAGTTCAAGATCTAATGATTATGTCGTTGGCTTCCACACCATTCCAACTGTATAGTTTGATAGAAGGGAAAAGAAGAATATGACAAAACCGTGCCAAGGATAGAGCTTGATTGAATTGAAAGAACTCACCTTTATATGGCAGGAATAAAAACAGAAAAAGGGCCAATATTTCAACTTATTGTAGCTATAAAATACAACGGTGGAACAAAATTGTGAATAATATTATTTTTCTCTGAAAAAGCATATAATTTTTTAAAAATGTTTTTTCATCTGGATACAGAAAACTACATGGCAATATCGATTTGGCAATTTTAAAGCTGCTTCGCTACCTTTGTCTACACAGCCAATTCCCTGGTGAACAAGCAGTAATTTTTCTTTATAACAACATTGAAAGGAAACAACCTTGAGAACTCAACAAAAGACCATAAGATGGGGCTGCTCACCCTGATGGTCAAACACAGTTCCAGAGGGATTGATCCTTAACCATCAATGTTGAGTTTTGCGGGCAGAAAAACAGATTTTCAGCTGGCAGAGAAGTTGAGCCTGATCTATGTGAAGACTTCTTTCATTTGAATTAATCAGTATGGAGATGATGTTTTCGTTTTCGGCACCTGTTGATGTACCATGCGGCGTGCTTCTGTAATCCCATGTCTATCAGCACCTTGAGACTGGTTAACATGACATAGGTCATGAGGAACAGCAGGCTGATCCAAAAGAGCTTCCATGGCAAGGGATGGGAAGGGAGAAGCATAGAATATACAGGAGTTAAGACTCGAATCACCTAAAACCATAATTAATATTAGACATAGCATTAAACGTTTAATATTTATCGTGAATGGAAATGACGAAAATGTAAAACAATCTGACATTGGTGCACAGAAAAATGTTAACAAAACAGTTGATCGTAAGCAATTTGGAGATATATATATATCTATATATATATTTAAGTCAAGATGTATTGTTGGGCATGGTACACTAGCATCATTACTCTCACAAGAAAATATTCAAGGAAACATTTTCGGTTACTTCCTGGAACCTACATCTGTTTACTTTTATGGATACAAGAACGTACTAAACTTCACTTCCTATGACCAAGAAAAGGTTACCTATAGAAAAGTACTATAGGGTATTCTGAAATCATGGAATCCATGTTAAGAGCAGTATAAGCAAGAGCTTACCACACAAGCTGGTGCTAGTGGCACGAAAGAGAGTATGTTCTTGGAATCCTCCGGTTGTATATTCAAAGTCTAAGACAATTTGAAAACAAAATGTAAGACTTCCATAAAGCAGATATATAGGAGACAAATAATACACGTTATGATGTTAAAACAGCTGAAATCTCCTTACTTTTTTCTTTTGGAGAACATAAATTTAATTTCTCGTGTCAAAATATACCTGTTTGCAGAGCTCCTCAAGAAACTCAGAGTATGCAATGGGCTTTATTCCATTAAATTTAGCAATGAATGAATGCTTTATGATATCAATGGCCATTTCACAAATGTACACCAAGAGAGCATTCTGTATTTTACCAAAATAAGTAGGAGTCAGACAAGCAGTGTAACAGATGTAAAATATGTTTTCCATCGGCAAGGTGTGAATTTCGTAAGTCAGTAAACTTACATAAAGAAAACTTTCAAACCAGGGACCCTCAGCCTCCAGAATGTTTTGAGCTAAAACAAATAAGATATATGCTGAAATATGGAATCTCTCCACTGAATCTGGTAGGCAATGGCATAAAAGAAATTAAAGAAAAGGAAAAATTACAAGACAATCAATCACAATAATTAGACAGGAAAAAACCTTAACCTTTTTTTTTTTTTTTTGAAACTAAAAAACATCATCCTAACATTCCTTTGACCAGAGAATGCATCAAAAATAAGAAAAGTTTAAGCCTTCCAGAAATTTTCTACCAAAGCATGTAGCCCTTGGTTTTTACAGTGTGGGGAATTTGTGCTCATATTATAAATTAAAACTTGGGCACATGAAATGGATGAAGGACTTGTGATACTCAACCAAATGCCCAAGTCCTTGAACCAGAATTGTCATAGATAACGAATTAACAAAAAAAAAAAAAAAGATTCAGCACTAATTTATATATGGAACGCACAGGTCAACTTTCAACCAAGAAAGAATCAGCTTAGATTAACTCCAGCATTGAACTTATATACACCAGACTACTATAAGGAATTGATTGCGGTGCTAAACTAGATATTTAATCTTCAGATTAACCATTAAAAGCAATATAACACATTATCATCAAGATAACCAAATAATAAAAGTTATAGATAGCTAACTTACCAAAGTACACCATACTATGAATATTGTCTTTACTAAAGCGCTTAAAAACATTGCTCTTTATCTCGGCAAAGTTATTGGACACCAGCAAAGCCAGCAAAGCATTATTGTGAGCAACAATACATGTCGATAAAGTAATTGCCTGAGCTAATAAGATAAAGGAATGAACAAGTATAAATTGTTAAGGAGCCAAATTGGATGGTCACCGAATTCAATAGACAGCCTTAGCAACAGTATAAGGAAAATGAACAGAGACACAGCGAGGATATTGGAAGCAGCAACAGCTAAAGCTTGGTCACACATGCATCTCCAAATCCAGAAGCTCATGTTCTCCGCTGGAGAGTTTGAAAGTCCTTCTACAGAATTAAATAGAGTTTGCAACACATCTCCATTGAAACTTTGACATAATTTATCAAAAATCTGCAAGGATGTAGAAGGATACTCTTGCTGAGTTTCAAGCCACATCAGACTGAGAGTTATTCCAGCCAAACACAAGCTGTAAGATTAATGTTAGACCAACAATAATGCCCATTTCCAAAAAATTAACCACATCTAAGTTGCAATAGGTGAGTCATGCCATCATATACATCTTTTTTTAAACTTTCTTTTTTGATGTCCCAGAAATCACCCGTACCCACTTAGTAGGCTTGACTTAAAAACTGGAGCCCCACCAAAGCCAACAATCCCCACGTATTTTTGTTTTTGAAAAAATTGGTCCTTGTAAGAAGAAAAACAAATCTTTTCTTTTTTTGCAAGAAAAAAGATCAATCATAAAGCTTCAGCTAATTATTAACTTGTGGGGACTACTTACCTCCAATACATTGTAGACCACATATAATTTGATTGTTCCTTGACCACGGATCATGTGATATATTAAACTGATATCTGAAGTGAACAAAAGACGAAAACCAAGAAGTCAAATTCACTGGATAAGATTACAGTAATGCCAGTTAAAGGCTGTAGTAAAACTAGTAGGGTAGAAGAGAGAAAGAACAGAAGAAAAGTTGCATATCCTTACTCAACCTGTTAGCTCCAAAAGAGTGACGCCACAAACCATTATAATAAAACAGCCAAAGTCAGAAAGCTCTGCTGCAGATGGCCTTTTGAACTGCCTGCCACAAGCATGGTTAGGCTATTCTACAAATAAGGTAAGAAAGCAAAAAATCAAGTATTCAACTAAACGAACCAAAATATGTATTCAGTGACAGTAGGCCGTAATAAAAGCTCATGCTCCTTGTTGAAAGTCAGGTCTAATATGATTTTATTCAGAGATTTACCAGTCTTTTAGTTTAGTGTCGTTTTAAAGTCTCTCTGTGTCGTTTCATTTAGTGAGTCAGCAAGAGTCTGCATGACGTGACATATATTAATTGGTTCAGTATAATGCTGAGTTGTGTAGTATGTATATATAGGTTAGAACGTAGAAGAGAATTGCCAGAACATTCATTTTCATTCTCAGATTGAAAACAGACTGTATAAAGAGAGAAAGTTTGAGTAAGGTTAGAGAGAGAAAGAAAAGGGAATATTTTCTCTGGGGTTATTGCTGTTCATTTCTCAGGAAATTGCCAGTAATTTGAGAGAATCTTGAGAGACTGAGAGAGTTGTAAACTCTGAATTATAATAAGAAAAGCAGATTGAATTCCACAAGGGAAGTTCGCAAGGACGTAGGCACAATTGACCAAACCTCGGTAAAATTATTGGTGTTGATTGTTTCTTTCATTTTTTGAGTTCTTGGTATTATTTGCGTTGATTGATCAAGTTGGTGAGGAAGGTTTTTCAACACTCATGAACTCAGTACCCCACATACATGAAAGAGAACTTCATCCTTTCTATTACCATATAATCGTCAGCTCATAGTTTTGCTGAGTAAAATTTGTTTCATTTATAAAACAGTAAGTAACCCAGCAATACATGTCATTTTATCCTTTATCACAATCTAAAAACAAAATCTGCATGAAGCCAATAACACTCGATAGAATGCACTAACCTTGTTTTTAGAAGTCTCCAAAAGGTCATTAGAATTCTTGCTGGCATTATAGTTAACAACGACAGAAATGAATCAAAGCAGACAAAGAAGCCGACGTTTATGAGCTGCAAGAATTTTTCAGTTCTACAAATCATAATTAAACAGCAACATCTAGTTTGAATAAATTACTATAGTTTTAAAGAAGTTGTTATCAACTATCAAATTCCTAGCTAAATAAGATAACTGTATGGCAAAAGAAAGAAACTCAACTCCATGAAACAAAAGGCATGAGTATACATCCTGTGACCAAAGTCCGGTCCCACCTTGAATATTTTTAAGAGACAATCAAAACAATTAAGTTTAACATACAAATAATAGACCTCCAACAACCCGTTTGTTTTAAATGAAAAGGTCTGAACATCTGAAGCAGTTGAGTTTACCAGTTCACATCTCCATGGCAATCGGAAGATTGTATCATAAACAATTTCACGTTCTTTCTCATTACCAGCTGTTGTTGTATTCCGCAATGAATTTCCACTTAACATATCATCCATGAAGTACTTCCATGGTGATTTCTCGGAAGAAAACATGTCTGAACAATAAACCAAAGCACCATAAGTAGATGAACTCACTTCAATGTGTGCGCTAGCTTGCTTTTTTATTTATTTTTTATTTTTTTTAATAAATATGTGTGTTTATCAAAGCAAATCAAAATAAAAAGGAAAGAATGGCTAAAGAGAATCCTTTTCGCCAACAGATTCACTAAAGATAATTCAACAAGTAATACTAATAGTTTGCAGTATAATTTCAGTGCTAGAATAACTTCAATTCCTTCTTCAACAACCGGTAAACAGAAAAATAACGAAATTTGAGAACGTTGCAGTGATACTTACAATTTGGATCTTCTGCCATGAGCCGTTTCCAATCCAACGACTCGGCAGTCTCCAATTTCGTAACCACGTTTCCATTGGGCTCGTTCCTCTGCTTCCCGGTCGAATTCACCTCCGTGCCAGTCTCGACATTTCCATCTCCGCACACACGCGACGCAGCATCTTCAACAACTACATCACCGCCGGCGCCGTTGCCACTGCCATTGACGCTCCTCTGCCTCAACTCTCCGCAATTATACACATTCTGAAATCCCGGCGACTCGGCGACGACCGTCGTCACCGTGGAAACACTCCCGATATTCTCCGGCCCAGTGACCGTCGCGACGCCGTAACCCTCGCAATTCAATCCCAATCCATTGGAGCAGTTGTAGCTCTCTCTGTTCTCCGAAGAGAACGCCTCGGCGATTCTGGAACCGTCCGTTGCGGAACCGAATTCGAGGCCATTCTCGGCGATCGTATCTTCTGGAATCGAGGACTCGATGGCCGTCGTCTTCTTTCTCCTCCTACGTTTCTTCCGGCCGAGCTTCTGCTTGTCATTGGATTGGTGGTCAGTGTGATTCCGAATTGGATCTAAGCTTGAGCGACGAAAGAGAGCTTCGTCGGCTTCGTCGAGGAGAGTGGCTTCGCCGAGAATGTCGAAGGAGAGCTTTCTTCCAGCGGATCTCAACGCCATGGCCACCACTACCCGATGACCTCCAAAAATAAATAAATAAATAAACAAATGAATTGATTATGCTTTGAATTGGAGTAACGGTGAATTGGGATAAACGTCAATCCGGCAGTGCCACGTCACCAGGTGTGACGTGCACTGGCACATTTCATTCGCTGCGTTTCACTTTGGGATTATGAAAACAAAAGCAATTGGTATTGCTGGCCTTTTTTAACAGTTTAGTAGACGGTCCTTGATACTTGACAAAACAGTTCCTATGCTCATTAAACATTAGCAATTGAAGCCTTTTTATCAAAATCTGTCAGATTTTTTAGCATAATTGGGAAATGTGCAACGCAGGTGATATAATATTGAAAGTAATATTAGTAAAATCATACTTATATATTAAAAAAATAAAATAAAAAATAAAAAAACAATATGAAAAAAAATTAAATTTAGAAAAATAACGAAATCTGATGAAAGGATTGAAAGAAAAAGATATTATGCTCAACAAACAAATAAATAAATTAATGAAAAAGCTATCAAACTATATTTGATCAATTTAGTGGATTTGTGGGAAGATCAAAGGGGGTAAGCAGACGAGGGTACTTGTAAAGGGGATAGATCATGGCAGAAGTGATTTGGGCGACAATAGGGTTGGATTTGGTTGGAACTGGGCGTGGGCTTTTGGAGGATCTTTCTCAATGTTTGGTTAAATCCACAAGTGTACTGAATCGTTTAAGTAATAAAGTGTACTAAGGGTAGAGTAGGGACATCATTTTCATAAAAATTTATTTAATTTTTGTTAATTATTAAAATTTGATTAACTTTAGGATTAATTGAATAATAGTTTGAAAATAAGAATAAAAACTAAAACAAATTAACAAATTTTGAATAAACTAAATAAAACTAATACTGTAAAATGAAATGAAATAAAATGTTTTAGGGATTCAATTTCACCTAACATGTCACTTAGCATCTATTAGTCGTCTTAATTGTGTTGTCTATTTGAATAATAGGTGAAATCTCTTAAACTCTTCAAAAACCCTTTTCCAACAGTCATTTGAAAATATCCTATGTTAACTAGTAAACTATATTTCTATGTCTACTAATTAATTAGAATTTATTATAATCTAGGATTTCGTTAATGGCTATATAATCATAGTAAGACTAAGTTACTCTATGATTGCCCTAGCGTGTAAAGCCCCTTCTATGTAGCAATTCACGACTTCCTAATCGACTAATTGATGATCAATCAACTAGAAACATTAACACCATATAAATAATTATTCAACATAAATTAGACAATCACAATTAATTTGAGCACATGACAAATCAAAGAAACATGAATTGAAAATAAAAATAAAAATAAACAACGCCAATCTTCAAGCATTTTAGAATATACACAAATTTAGAAAAAAAAAAATGAAAAAGAAATCACCAAAATAAAAGTGTCATAAACTTCAAGACCTCTTCTCAAAATCTTTTTTTTCCTTTTTTTAAAGCTCAAAAATGGCACTCCAATAATGTCTCAAAATAAGAATAAAATCTAAAACTAAAACCAAAATAAAATAAAAATCTAAAACTAAAAATAAAAATTAAACTAATAATTTATTATTATTATTATTATTCTCTTCATGGAATTGCTCCTAACGAGAATAATAGAACCTTTTGCCTTCCTTGTGCTTTCTGCGCCAAATGGAGGCTGATTCTATTTAAACCCCCTTCCTCTTTCTTTTCTCCACGCCACAGCACAAATGAGAGGAGAAACGAATCAATTATAGAAGACTTGGAGCTTGTGGACACGTGGCGATGTTTGGTTAGGAGCAGAGGGGTGCACGAAAGCGGAACTGAGGAGTCACACGGGATGGCACGCGGCTGAGGTAGTGAGCCTGCTAACTGGGCCATGTGGTGCCCCGCGAGAGGCCGACGGCTGCTTTTTCTACTGCATTCCATGGGAGCTGATTCCATGAAGAGAATAATAATAATAATAATAATATTCAATTAAAATAGAATAGAATAAAATCAAATAAAATAAAATCTAACTAACAAAAATGAAATTAAAAGTAAAATATATCAAAATAAAAAAAAAACAAAATTAAACAAAATATCAAAAATATAGTAAAAATATGCGCATTCAACAGTATAGATAACTCTATTTTTATAGAGTTGTCACTCAATAATAGAGGAGGGTGGGGGGGAGAGATTGGGGGTAAAGATCTTAAAGATTCTGAAAGCATGCTTGCTGTGGGGGCAACACTGTATCTCCTTCATTCGAGCAACCTCCAATTAGAAGAAGAAGAAGAAGAAGAAGAAGAAGAAGAAGAAGAAGCAGAAGCAGCTCAGCTCATTGAGCATATTCATTAAGGAATTATGTTATATACAATGAGTTCCATCGGCTAACACACATGGCAAAAATCATATTAGCTAACTGTGCACAAGAGAATTACAATACTACAGTTATAAGGAGAGAATAACTAATTAATCTGTACAAAAGAGAGAAGCTACAATACATGGGTTGTATAGTGAAGAAACTATGAGTCCTCATTTGGTTTAATATCCCTCCTCAAGCTCATGGCCCTCGGAAGGACTGTGAGCTTGCAACGAAGATTGATGAACAGCTGAGAAGGTAATGCGTTTGTCATTGCATCAACGAGCTGATCTTCAGATGGTGTGTCTTGAATAAGTAAGGATTGTTGCATCACTTTGTCTCGCACAAAGTAGTGATGGATCTCAACATGTTTGGTGTAAGCATGAAAAACCGGGTTAGTAGCAAGATAGGTGGCACTAAGATTGTCACACACACGAAGATCACGCAGTAGTGATTGAAGCAAGAAGATTTCTATAGCATTATTAGCCACAACGCGATAGTAGGACTTTAGTGCTTGAGCGAGAAACTGCCTTTTGCTTTAAAGAAGTTGGGTCCAAGAATGACACGGTAACCACCAGCGCTTCATTGATCATTGGGGTAGCTCGCCTAATTGGCATCAGTGTAGCAAACAGGGCTGAGATCTATGGAATGTTGAAGAAACAAGCCATAATGTTGAGTTGCTTTCTAATAGTGTAAGGTACATTTTATGCCCTGCTAGCAGACAGTGGTAGGAGAGTGGCGAAATTGACAAACAGACTAGCTGATATCAGGTCTGATTAAGGTGCAGTATTGAAAAGCTCCCATGATGCTATGATAAAGTGAGGGGCCAAGGAGAGACTGACCATTGTAGAGAGACAATGTAGGACCGGAGGATATGAGAGTATGATAAGGCTTGCAATTTGTCACAATGGAGCGCTCCAAAATGTCTTGAATATATCTGGATTGACTAAGGTGTAACCTTTGAGGTGAAGAGGACACTTGAATGCCAAGGAAGTAAGATGGGGCCTAAAATCCTTCAAGGCAAAAG
>CAMOHE010054473.1:19735-41845 GCA_946598075.1 Artocarpus hirsutus | reverse complement strand
TAGAAGAAGAAGAAGAAGAAGAAGAAGAAGAAGAAGAAGAAGCAGAAGCAGCTCAGCTCATTGAGCATATTCATTAAGGAATTATGTTATATACAATGAGTTCCATCGGCTAACACACATGGCAAAAATCATATTAGCTAACTGTGCACAAGAGAATTACAATACTACAGTTATAAGGAGAGAATAACTAATTAATCTGTACAAAAGAGAGAAGCTACAATACATGGGTTGTATAGTGAAGAAACTATGAGTCCTCATTTGGTTTAATATCCCTCCTCAAGCTCATGGCCCTCGGAAGGACTGTGAGCTTGCAACGAAGATTGATGAACAGCTGAGAAGGTAATGCGTTTGTCATTGCATCAACGAGCTGATCTTCAGATGGTGTGTCTTGAATAAGTAAGGATTGTTGCATCACTTTGTCTCGCACAAAGTAGTGATGGATCTCAACATGTTTGGTGTAAGCATGAAAAACCGGGTTAGTAGCAAGATAGGTGGCACTAAGATTGTCACACACACGAAGATCACGCAGTAGTGATTGAAGCAAGAAGATTTCTATAGCATTATTAGCCACAACGCGATAGTAGGACTTTAGTGCTTGAGCGAGAAACTGCCTTTTGCTTTAAAGAAGTTGGGTCCAAGAATGACACGGTAACCACCAGCGCTTCATTGATCATTGGGGTAGCTCGCCTAATTGGCATCAGTGTAGCAAACAGGGCTGAGATCTATGGAATGTTGAAGAAACAAGCCATAATGTTGAGTTGCTTTCTAATAGTGTAAGGTACATTTTATGCCCTGCTAGCAGACAGTGGTAGGAGAGTGGCGAAATTGACAAACAGACTAGCTGATATCAGGTCTGATTAAGGTGCAGTATTGAAAAGCTCCCATGATGCTATGATAAAGTGAGGGGCCAAGGAGAGACTGACCATTGTAGAGAGACAATGTAGGACCGGAGGATATGAGAGTATGATAAGGCTTGCAATTTGTCACAATGGAGCGCTCCAAAATGTCTTGAATATATCTGGATTGACTAAGGTGTAACCTTTGAGGTGAAGAGGACACTTGAATGCCAAGGAAGTAAGATGGGGCCTAAAATCCTTCAAGGCAAAAGCTGAGTGAAGTTTTATAATTAGACAGTGGAGAAATGTGAGATTATTTGATGACGATTATGTCATCGACATAGACGAGCATAATCACCATGATAGAGGGGGTGTGTAGGACAAACATTGAAGTGTTTGCCTTAGAAGCCTCAAAACCCTATTGAATAAGGCAATTGCTGAGTTTGGTGAACCAAGCACAGGGTGATTGCTTGAGGCTATACAAGGCCTTATGGAGTTTACAGATCATAGGAACAGAGGAGGAAGAATGAAAACCCTGAGGCTGATCCATGTAATCATTGCCGTTAAGGTCACCATTTAAGTACACATTATGCATATCCAGTTGTTGAATAGGCCAATTCCAAGAAAGGTGAGAGCAAGAACCAATCTCACTGTAGTTGGTTTGACAACTAGGTTGAATGTCTCAGTGTAGTCTATATTAGGAGTTTGATGAACCTCCTAGGTAACAAGTTGAGCCTTATATCACTCAGTACTTCCATATGGCTTTAGTTTGACAAGGTATGCCTACTTACAACCAATTACGATTGGAGCATTAGAAGCAGGGGCCAAAGACCATGTGTAATTATGGTGAAGGGTAGACAGTTCGGCTTCTATATCTACTCGCCATATAGGCATAACAAGAGCCTGAGCCACTGAAGTTGGTTCAACAATGATATTGTGGAGCAAGGCCTTAGGCTCGAAAGTATCGGCTTTAGAGCGATTCTTCATAACATGAGTATTAGAGGAATTTAGTACTCTATAAATCCTTGGCACTGAGAGGTATGACTTGGGATAGCAAGAATATCTACAATATCCAAATTATAGGCCATATGCTCATATGCGGGTGAGAGTGAGCCATTTGGTTGAGCATGAGATACAGGAGTAAAGGAACGGGAAAAAACCAATTATGATGGAGGTACAAAAATGGAAGCTGTATTAGAATGAGTTGTAGCGGAAGGAGAAGCAAGGGACTATGTAGGCAAAGGAATGGTTGTGGGTTTAAATTGAGATTTAGGAAGAATAAAAGAGGATGAGTTGAAAAGTAGATAAACCGAAAAGTTGAGAGAAAGGAAAAACAATTTCATTGAAAATAACATGACGAGATATATACACTCAACTACTGGGAATGTGAGGGTAAAGATTACTTTCGAGTTGTGAACTATAGTCAATGAAGGTGCATTGAGCATAACGAAATTCTAGTTTATTATTGTAGTAGGGTTGTAAGTATGAAAAACAAGCACAACCATAGGTCTTGAGAAAGTATAGTTGGAAAGCTTATGCTATAATGTTTCATATGGGGATTTATTGGAGACGACAGGGGTGGGAAGGCTGTTAATGAGGTAGGCACTGGTTTGAAAAGCATAAGGCCACATTCAGAGGGGCATAAAACTATGAGCTAAAAGTCCTATTTCAACAATATGGTGGTTTTTCCTCTCCATTCGATCGTTTTGTTGAGGCGTGTTTAGGCAAGCAAGATTGTAAAAGAACACTATGTGAGGCAAGGAATGAAGAAATGGTTCTATACTCCCTGTTTGTAAGGTTTTAATTTTTGTGTCAAGTTGAGTTTCAATCATTGTCTTAAATTTGGTGAGAGTAGGAAATGTCTCATTTTTAGTGTGAAGAAGATAAAGCCAAGAGAAACAAGAATAGTCATCAGTGAACAGAATGAAATAACATGCTCCGGTAATTGAACTAATTGGAGAAGGTCCCTATAAGTTAGAATGTACGAGTTCAAAGGGCTTTGAAGCCCGAGAAGTTGACAAAGAAAATAGTAGCCTATGACCTTTAGCTAACTGACAAGAAGTACAAATGTTGAATGTTAAGTTTGACACTTTCTGATTATAACGACTCGAAACTTTAGAGACTACTAAAGGAAATAGATGTCCCAATATAGCATGCCAGAGATTAAGATCTTGTGTGGAAGCAAGGAAAGGCATGACGTGGCTTGGATGTAAAGTAGGAAGACTTGCTGGATAAGCTAGAAAAGAAGTGGAAGCGAATTGAGTGGTGAGTTTGTATAAGCCACGATCAAGATTGTCGGGAAAAAGTGTGGACTTCAAAGCTAATTTGTCCTTCACCAAGAAAAAATTTGGGTGAAATTTCATAATTGTATTAGTAGCATAATAGAGTTTGATGACAACAACAAGATTTTAGAAATTTTCGAAGTGTATAAAACATGCTTTAATAGCAATGGTCTCGTGTGTGTGCGCAATGAGTAATGACCAACATTAGATATACAAACAGTCTTACCAAAAGCTATTGTTCGACATCAAGGACCTTAGTTCTTGGTTCTCTTGTGTTTGGAAGGAAAGTCACAGGAGGAAAAGCTATACGATGTGCGATCACCCACACTCCGATCGTGGATAGAGAATAACAAAGAAGACCAATTGATTGGGGCTCTTCTGGAAGGTTTTTCTCTACATTGATTCAAGAGCACTTAGGTATACAAAAGATGTTAGTAAGATCTGTTATTAATTTATGTATTTAGCCTATCAAACTTGTGTTTTGAAAAATACCCTAACTTAAAAATTTTAAAATTCCGCTGCATACTTATTTCCTAACACCGCCTAGCCCCGCCATAGCCCCTCTCCCTTTTTTCTCTCTCTTTTCTCCCCACTCCCAATTTTTTCTCTATTTTTTGACTGTTGTTGGAGTCGTCGCTGCCGTCGTCCTTGCCTCCGAGACCCACCCACTTATTTCATCCTCATTCTACACATACTTCGTTTTTGTGGTGTGTAAATGTAATTTTTTTTAATTGTGTTTTGTTAAATATTTTTGGTATGTTACTCTAATTTTCATTAGTTTTGTGAAATTGTTTAAAGTGTTATGTGAATATGTGAAGTTATGTAATATGTGAAATTACGTAAATATGTAAAATTATGTAATGAAATTATAGAGCGTACCTTAATGCAAGAATGGCTTGACATCAAGCTTACGTTTAAGATGAGGCCTTACATCAACCATGAGGTCCAAAAGTGTTATCATGATCGCAAGAATGACTTAAACAATTACTACAAGAAGCATAAGCCAGACGTAAAGCCTAAAACGCTCAAGAGTATGCAGGATTGGCAGAAACATTATAAGCGATTTGTCTCGCCTGTATTTAAGGTTTGTTTCCCTATCAATAATATTTCTTTTATTATGTATCACTTAGTAAAATGCATTGTAAAAAAGTGATTTTTTTTACAGGTTCAATCACAAACATATGCAGCAAATCATAAAAAAATGAAATGGTCAAGCTATTAGGAGCATGCATCTTTTACGCAGCATCGCTACGAAAATGTGCAATACTCTACACACTTTTATTGGATACTAATTTCCATAAACTTATTATCAATAATTGAAGTATAATATCAATTCAACATTACATATGAATTCTGAGACAGGCCAATAGCAATCCTTGATCGACAACTGGCATACTCAACATTTTCTTCAGGACAAGGGTTGCGCAAATGAGGTTGCGGAGGCTGCACATGTAAGTAAACTATAGTCATCTCTTTAAATAAAAATCTTATCTTATAAAATTTTATTTGTTAATTAATAATTTTTCCTTGCTTTCAATTATAAAGCTAAATAGTTCAAGAGAGACAAATACAGGTGACGTAGGCCACAGCCTTCTCTTCAACCCCTGCCATTAATGAGGTCGCCATACCTGCAGATATGCCGAGGACGCGTAGGGATCATCGAACCAGAGTGGGACCTTGTTTGAGTCAAAGGGAGTCGGGTTCTAGTTCCACATCCTCTGGTTCACAATTTGGACACGTCTAGTTGTCTCTAGAGGTGTAAAATTGGCTCACACAATTGTATAACAGTAACATCGAGCTAGTTACTCAACTAAGACAAATGAACCCTAGAATCATTTTCAACATACCTCCACCCTCAGTGTCTATAATCTCTCTTGTTGATGAAGAAGAGGAAGAGGAAGAAAATGTAAATTTAGATGATTAGAAATTTTCCATATTATTAGACTTGTGTTACTTTTGTCTTTTTTATTTGTTATTAGACTATGGTATGCTTTATTTTATTGTATTTTAAGAAGTGTATGTCACACTTTGCATTGTGTTGTTAATTATTTTTGCATTTCATTAATATTTCATTTATTTTCTAAATTTTTACAAAATTAAAAAATATTTAAAAACAAATCAAATAAAATCAAAACCAAAATTATTTATTTAATCGCAATAAAATATCTATTTTTATTTTTGTTGAAATTTTATTTGTTTAATTGTAATAAAATATATTTTTTAATTTAAAAAAAGAGTATCAGCGATAAAATTTATCATCACTAAAAACTCACGAAGAAAATAAGTCGTCGCTAATAGTCTTCAAAATTTTAAAAAAATCAAAAATTGAAAAACTTTTAACGATGACAATTTTTAAAAAGTCATTGCTAAAAGTAGATGATGACATCATCAAGATTCGATTAGTGGCCCCCAAAATTAGCTATGACATGTTGTACTATCGTGGCTAAATATTTTTTAGCGATGAACTTTTAGCGACGATTGGTTGTCACTAAAAAGCTATTAATGACAACTTGGGGACTTTTAGCAACGAATTTTGTTGTCGCTAAAAGCAAATTTTTTTTTTTTTTGTAGTGAATTCCTCCCACCCGCTCTAGTGTCAAGCCCTTGAACTCTACATTGGCTTGACTTTAAAGTATTGCCTAAAAGTGACGGCTCAAAAATCCTCCTCCAACAATGGCGCGATGACCACAAAAGGGAGGGAGAAAGGAAAGTTTAGATTGAGTGACAAGAAATAGGGATGGTCATCAAAAATATGGTGGGTCATTGGAGAAAGGAAAGAGGATTCCATGGGCGAATAGGAGGGAGTTCCATGGGGAAGGTCACCCGGGGGGGTGCATGGGAATGCGAGGGTGAGTTTGGTCATTAAGCTTTTTATAATTATTTTTTAATTTTTATAGACTGAATTAATTTCTTTATTATTTTTTCCAATGATTAATCTCTTTTCTGGTTCAATTAAGTTTTAATATTTTACAATAGGTACCATGTTAGCAAATACGCTAGTATTATAGAAAAGCGGTAATTTTATATGTTTTCTAAAGATTGGGAGGTATTTGGAACAGTCTTGCAAAATTAGGGCATTTATAAATAGGGTCTGTACCTCAGGATATTTATGAAAATAATTCTTCTAGAAATCAACCCATCAGCCAGTAAAAAATGAGTACAATTTAATGAACCAAATTAATGTACTTCAAATAAACATAAATTAATAACTCAAATCTAATGTAAAATGAAAAATCTACACACCCATTGTTTAATCTCAACTAAGTCAGATAAATTCAAAACACAACCAAATGTTATATAAAAAAACATAAAAATAGCTTTAAAAAACCATAAAAAAAACCCCAAAAAAGGTCAAATATGCTTCGAAAAAGCTTAAGGCGAATGACGGCGGCGTTCGGCGGGGTTTGGGAATGGTTTTCAGAATTTGGTGTTCGTTTCCTGTATAGGTTTTGGATTCCATCAAATTTGAGCCTCAAGCTTTTATTATATTTTATTTTCTGAAATTTTTAGACGATTATTTCCTAAAAACTGTCAAAAACTTTATATGATGACTGTTTCAAAGAAATCATCATCTATTCTACGTATGTATTTCCGAAACATGAGCACCTCAATAATGTGTTTTTCTTTTTAGGGATATTTTATTTTCGCTATTTTTAAAAAAAGGACTTACCTCTATTTTCTATTAATACACAATTCCCAGCTGTGTCTTGTAGAAGCAAGTTTTCACTTTACTACATATAAACTTTCTATCGGATAAATGAATTTTTGTCTGTTAAGGTAATGTAATATTAACACGATTACCTCACACACAGTATACTAAATCGTATACTACACTTGTGCCCTTTGGTATTAATAGATGCAATAAACTTACACTTGTGCCCTTTGGTATGAATAGATGCAAACTATAAAGGAAAAAAACTATCACTTACATGATTATATCCTTTCACAACGCAGGCAAATTTTTGGTACGTAAAATAAACAAACAAAAGCATAAAGCAAAATGACAATACTTTCTCTCTTATTATAGCATTATTGAAATAAAAAATATGTTGCACTTGCAAGGAATATAGGAACCATAAACCCTAGTACTCTGAAACCTAGATATATGCAAAAAAAAGGGACCATTCTTCGCCTCTATGCCCTCCACCCCAATTTATCACCCGTAATGATTTGGGCCAGATCCTTGTCATTCCGGCCGGGGATGGTCTTGTAATTGACGTTGCAAGCATGAAGCTCCGGCAACCGGTGCCTTCCGCAGAACAAACCACCACACCGGCACCGGAACCCCGTCAGCCCCACCTTCTTGTTGCAGCTCTTGCATCGGCTTCTCCCGACTGTCAAACCCTCAAACTGTGAGGCGATTTCTGAAACAACGACGTCGTTTTGCGACTCTGGAGAAGAAGATGCATAATCAGGTTGGTCGACGGTTGCGATTGACTTCAAACTCGGGATTATGATCTCTTTCTTGAGGAAGTCGTTGTAGCACTTGGAACACATGTGTCGGTTCTCGGCTGTTCCGAAGAAGCCACAGCCATTCGCACAAAGCATCGGTTCCATGATTATTTTTTCAGGCGTACACTAGTTTCCCTCTTAACTCCTTAAAATCTTAAAGATCACTTAATTTGCTTATGATCTCTGACGAATGCTCTTGTACAATTTTTCAGTATGATTTTCTTCTATGATGAATGTTTATATTTATTGAACCCTTTGTTAGTCTGACTTCGAGTTGGATTTGATTTCAAGAAAAAGGATTTTCATAATTTAAATAGAATTTATCAGATTTTCATATGTGTAAAGGTGTCCTAATTGAATTTAAATTCCTATGGCCTATTTTACTTGTTTGATTTTTTAAACGGATTTAGATGACGGGTAAAATTACTATGCGTAGTCTATATAACTACTAAGCTCAGACCATATTCATAAAGGCAAAAAAATATTAAATGGTATTTTTAGGTTAAAGAACTAATACTGAATAGTATGTTTTAATAAATTTTAAATATACTATTTATTATTAAATAATTCATTTATCTTTAATAAATAAATTATACTTTGCCATTTATTTCAAATACATTAAAATCCGCTTTTTAGTTTTCAAAAGTTTCAATACAAATGTTATTTTTCTTTTTCTCTCAAAAAATAAATGCGATTCTATTATTCTGTATCAAAAGTTGAAAACATAATTAGTATCAAACTCGAACGCATTGTTCTTCTTGAACTACAAGCCTGAGGCCGTTAATTTTTTTATACAAATAGCTAATTTTCTATTTTTCCTTCTTTAAAAATATATAAGAAAACTTAATTTCACTTCTAATTTGAATTGAGCTTGAACATGTATAATATTTACATATCTAAATATAAAAATGTAAACATAGATAGTTAAAAATAACCAATCTATAACTATTTTTAAATTTAAGAAATAATATCATACTAACCTTATAAAAAAATAAAAATAAAAAAAAACAAGCATGTATGTTTACTTATATGGACGTGGGGATTTTGATCGATCTAATGGTTTAAAATTATTTCATTTTTAACTTAGTTTAATTTAATAGCTTAGATTGATGAATATGACTTATATCTTTTTTTGACACCTCATACTTAATTTCATATCTCTATTTTAATTATTCCATGCAGCCCTCTAACCATTATGACCTCTTATTACTACCATTTTTAGCTTCTAAACAATAGAATATAGCCCCATCACAAAGTAACTCACGCGTTAGAAATAATTTTGCAATATATTTTATATTATTCCCGCCACTTTTCCTTTTTATGATTGCAATGAAAGTTAAATTAAGAATATCAACTTTTGAATCAATTTAATTCAAAATTTGTTCTTTTTTGATTAACGTAGTTTAATACAATTGGTTAAACTAGTCCATATGGCTCATTCTTTTCAATACACCGCATACTTTTACATATTTACAAATTTATAAAACTTAGCTCATGGGTTTATATAGAAGTGGGGATGACCCTTTTGGGTTTGTACCTCAACACCAAGTGTGCTTCTTTTTTTTTTTTGTTTCCATTCTTTTAATTGTTTTTTATTTTTTGCTTTTGCTTTTCCATTTTATACTGGTTTGTAACAGCGTGCTTCGCACGTGTGAGAATTCCCGGTGAAGGGGTGTAATACTTATATTAACAAATCTAGATTGTTTACTGAAGGTTTTTATGGTTTAAAAATCACTTAAAAAAATTATTTATTATTTCAAAAATATATATACTGAAGTACTGTTTTAACACTTTATATACTTTTTTTGCAGGGCATTCCATTGCGGCTTTCAATACGTTTAAATGCATGTATTAATATTTAAATTATTTGAAAAGTCTAGAAAGTGATTACATTCATTAATAACGAAAGGTTAAGCACACTTTTGGCTTTATTAAATCAAAATTCAGACCAAACTTGCGTTTATTCGTTCTATAATACACACCAAATACTTCCAAATTCACGTACAAATAAAAGTTAATAATCCATGGCACGTATTCATCCATATAATATAAGAATAGCATAGTCCGTAGGATCATTTTCAGGTAACTACAATGTTTATAGCAAAATTCTACTTCATAAAGTACAAAAATAAAAATTTTTAAAAAAATCAATAAAATGAATATGAATTCTTGTGTAGGCCAGGAGAATACTATCGATTAACATATCCCGTTCAATAAGTAAGCCCCATTAGAGGTTGTTCACCAAAAAGCCACCCAACTTGTTGTTGGAAAACGATCCACAACAGAATTTTAAAAAATTTTAAATCAAAGTCTTTTTCAAATAACAAATCTAACATGCTAAGTACATAAATTAGTAACAAATCTGACGTACCTTTTTTGTATACCGAAGACAACAGAAAAACCGAGTAGACAAGAACGTTCTAGAGGAGCCTCAACTAACTGATCTTACTTGCTATTCTCTTTCCACAATCGGAGTGCGGTTGGTCGCATGTCGTACAGTCTTTTCTCTGGTGACTCTCCTTCCAACCACTTGAGAAAACCTAAAGCTAAGGTTTAAGATGTTAAACAATAGCTCTTTAGGAGTTTCATATTTTCTCTTACTAGAGTACTCATTCTCTACTTCTTAAAGGATTTAAGGAACAGTAAAAAATAGTTCCCTTTATGTAGAGGTGGAATTTGGGGTTAGTCTATTTCAGATTAGGCTTTACAATTCGAGTCTGGATTAACTCTTGATGAAAAATGCGTCAAAAACATGTAACTGGATTATCGCATGTTTGGCATGCCGATCTAGAAGATTGACGTACCGAACCAGCTCAATCAGCCTACTGACCAAGCGATAATTTAAAAATCTCAGAATATCTTATTTTCACATGAGAATCTTAGATAGAGCCCCAATTTTAATTCAAATAACCCAATAGAGAAGTTTTCTCATTAAAATAGTCATATATAAATAATCTTATATCAAATAAACTATTATCTAAATAATTCAACATGTTTATCTTGAATTAATTTTCAAAATTAATTCAACCACTAAACTAACATGAATTATTAAATCCACTTTTATCGAATTTCACCAATCTAATAATTAACACAAATCACTAATATCTAGAAAATAAACATGCCGTATCGTTACAAGAATTATTATGAGCTAGCAAAGGGAACCTGATAGATATATATAGATCAACCTCTTATAATTATAAAATAACATATCTCAGATTTATATATTTGATAATTATCAACTCTAACGCTATTCCACTAAAAGCTTAGAGCTGTACTCTCGAAAGGGAATGAATGATGCTCACTCTAAATACTTTACTCTTCTTTTCAATCCTATTACCTTTTATTATAATTTAGTAAGCATGCGCTTAAAGGATTGGTTGGATTGTATTGGAATCGAAAGGATAAAATTTTAGATAATTCAATCTCATGTTTTGAGTTGTGTTATTTCGATAGGGGCCTTTTGCAAAACAAATTTTCAAATTTTGGGTCAAATTGTAATTTTTTAAAATTAAAAGTGACAATCCGTCTTTTCGGGCAGTCACTTAACTTTCTTAAATATCATTACTTAAACATTAATCTTGCTTACTTAGTAAAAAAAATACTGAAATAAAGTTTTTTCTCTTTTTTTTTTAACTATCATCCTTTGAAATGTTCTTTAGAACTGTTACAATTTCTATCGTAATTTAAGTTGAGACACTGCTCAACACTTAACTTTAATACCATTTCAAATTGTTTCTTAAAACTTAATAAAAAACATTAACTAAATCATAACTTAAAACTTATTTTTATTATTATATAAAACATTTCATAAAATACATATCTTAAAACTTTGAAAATTTCATAAAACTTTGATTTCCTTAAAGCTTTGAAAACAATATATCAAATAGTGGAAAACCTTTTCTTTGAGTAGTGGAAGCATATTGTAGTGGGATTCATACCCAAATCTTCGCATCTGTCCTCCGCAGCACCTAACTCCTCTAACAGGTCCTATTAGTCATCCAAAGGACTACCTACAACATGAAGAAATTTTTAATGAGCTTTTGCTCATAAGTTCAAACGAAATCTCACAAAAAAATTTCAAAAGCTTTAAAAGCTTTTGTCATAAAAACATTTTTCTTAAAACGTTTTTCATAAAAGTTTTTCTTTAAACCTTTCTGAAACGTTTTTCATAAAACATTTCTTAAATATTTTTCTTAAAACATCCTTCATAAACCTTTTCTTGAAAACATAAATATGTTTTACGTAAACATTTAACGTAAAACATTTCTCAAAATGTTTTCCATAATCATTTCACATAAACACTTCATATAAGGAATACAAGCAAATTCATAATACGTGATTCCATTTATGCTCAATTATGAACTTTCGATTATGAGCATCTTATGAACATTCTTTTCTTACTTTAACTTTTCATCTTGATTCCTTAACTTTCCTTATCTTATAAACTTTAGTATTTGTACCATCATCATTAATCATGAGATCATAAACATGATGCTTCCGTTACGAAAGACTTGAGGCCATCGAACACTAAGGTCATAACTTTAACTTTACATATGTGCCTCATTCAAGGAGGTCACAACTTTAACTTTACTTACGTACCTCACATTAAGGAGGCTGGTATGATACTTTCTTTTTATTTTTATTTTACGTTCTTTTTTAACTTTAGTGAGCATATCAAATACTAACACATCATATGCAAACTCATTTGCAAATGATAACTTGTACTCTAAAACTTATTGCATAACAAATGCAACACAAAAATTATAATTTAAACTATAAAACATTATGCATTAACACAATGCAAACGTACTTTAAACATAATTTTTGCAAATACATTGTAAACTTTTACTTAATCTTTAAAACTTTAAGCATAACAAGTGAAAACATACTTTAAAAACAACTTGTATTATATTTGCAAACATATAAAATGCATTTGAAAATCATTTAGTTTATGCTGTAAGTAAAGTTTGAAACTTACCTTAACTTAGCTCTAAAGTTCCCGTTTCCTTTCTTTTTCTTTCATTAGTTGGCTTTTGTGTCCTGATCATACGACACCCAACTTATTAGCTAACTTTTTATATAACCAATTTACTCGATTGATAACAAAATCATTAATCATTCATTCCTTTTTACTTAACTTGGTATCCCATAAGCTTATGTTTCCCTTTACTTTGTATCCTATTGGTTAACCCCATTTCTTTTACTTAAATTTGTAACCCACTAGGTTACCTTTCTTTTACTTGAACATTCCTTACTAAATTTCCCGTCTTATGTGATGGTTTCATTACTTAACATACTACGAAACATTTTTTATCTAAGAACGTTTTGCTAATTTGAAGTATTTGACTCTGCTTTAGTCATTTTCTTAAAATGACGATTTTACCCTTAGTAGGTTTTTCATCAATTTCGTAACTATTAAACTTTTTGCTTAACTTTTCCTTCTCATTTCTTTACATGTTATAGAAAAATTCTCGTTAAGTGGTGTTTTCAAACATCAGGTGTTTCGGGCCCATTTTGGCCATTTTCGCAAAATGAACATTTTGCCCTTGACGGGTCTTTAAAAACTTTTAGAACCCGTTTTAAAACATAACCTTCATTTTTTACGTCTCATAATATTACAGAAAACAAAAACAATGGTTTTTCTTTCAATTAAATCTGTTTTGTTAAAACTTTACTGTTTTGACCTGTAATGTGAAAATCTTAACATTTTCGCCCTTAACGTTTTTATTTCATTATTTACTTGAGTAAATCTTAATCTTTAAAAACATAAACGTTGTGGTTACTTACTATGCACAAAAATGCAGGAACTTGATGTTCCTTTGTGAAAACCTAGTTTTACACAATTTTACGGTTTTGGCTTGAAATACAAAAATCCTTATATTTTTGCCCATGGAACCAAAAACAATCATTTTGTACTAAAACATCTAGTTTTTCATAGGGAACAAAACTTTCCAAAGCACCATGGTCAAATTCAAAACATTTCATAACGTTTTCATTTCATGAAATTTTGTGCTCAAAATTGTTTAAATTTCATAACTCCTCAATCGAGCAACATTTTAGAAAACTGTCTATGTTTCTTAACTGTTTCGATGCAATCTATAACTTTCATGTTTTAAATTTTCTTAAATTCCAATTTTAAGGTGGACTTTTTGATTGATTTTTAAATCCGTCGAACTTTTACAAAACTGTGCAATTTAGTCCTTTTGGAATTTTACAAAACTTTGTTCACAAAAGTTGTTTCCCTCATTGTTTTGGCAGTTTCTATATCATGTTTGGAACATAAATTGGCCTCTAAGGCCCTCAAAACCCCATTCCTTTAAAACTAGTTAAACTTTGTATAAAATTCAAAGTTTAACAATTTTCTACTATTAAACATATAATCCCCTACTTTCCTTCTTTCTTTCATCATCACCATTGATAAAGAAAAAAAAAAAAACATAAAACAATCATACCATAATGTCCATATTACATGCAATAGACCAAATCATAAATCAAACACTTGGTATGCATATTTTTAGCATAAACTTTCAAGTATAAAGTTTAGAAATTTTCCTAAACTTTATCAAGTTTTTTTATCCTCCTTTGCTAGGCTCAAAGCTCTGTCATGTCTTCTCCACAAAAACCATGACAAATCAAAACCCATCCAAATCATAAACAAAACCCTTAAGCATAATAGGAAAAGCTTGGGTTTTTACCTTGAAAATTCTTCAATCTTCATCTCCTTCACTTAAACTTGCTTTAATACATGATTTGGAGCCTAGAATTCATCAAAATTTTGAGAGAGAATTTTCTAGGGGGGATGGTTTTCTTGGGAGGAATATGGAGCATTTTTGGTTCCTAAATCAAGTGAATTAAACTTGATTTTTTTTTGCAAATTTGACGACTCACCACCATGAGTCATCACTTGCCATTTTTAATGGTAAAAGGCTAGCTTAGCTTGGCATTATGTAATTAGGCCACCCAAGGTGGATTGGTGGCAAGTTTTCATTCATGTTGGTGTCATGGTGGGTCCTACAAAACTTTTTACACAGTCCAAGTTTATACTGACAGTATTTTTCTTATACTACCGGTATTTCTTTCTATACAATTCATGAGGTCCCACAACCTCCCATACTTATTTACATCCACCACTTAATGAAATTTCTATACTGCTTAACTTTATACGGTCTAAACTTATACTGACAATATTTTTCTTATACTATCGGTATTCTTTTCTATATTGTTACAGGCTTACACAGCATTCCTTACTCATCCATATCCTCCAAACAGTAGTATTCCTATACTGCTTAACCTTAAACAGTCCAATGTGTACACTGTATTCTTTTACAGTATAATTTCTATACTACATAATTTTATCAGTGTACTTTCTTACACTGTATTATTCTAATACTGTAAAATTTTTTATATTATTATGTAGTATTTTTCTTAAACTACATTTTTGTCTTAACATTTGTTGTAACAAATTTTGCAACAATTAAGCTTTTCAGCTTGTTTTCATATCATTCCTTCTTTATTTAGGGCTATGGCATGCTTTTACCCTTAAAAATCTTGTTTTTGCTTTTATGGACTTTATCATAAAAATTGGATTAAACAAGAATCCTTGTGACACCTATTTTGGTTAATGTAATCCTTAAATTATTGTATTTTTAATGTTCTAAAAATACTCAGGTGTCACAATCTACCGTTCTTAAAAGTTTTCGTCCTCGAAAATTAAAACCTTCATGAGTAGTTCATTTGCTTATCCTCTTCTTACTTTCATATTGCTACTTCTACCTTTTGTTTTTATTATAAAAACTTAGTAAGAGGTATGCTCTTATTTGCTATCATCCTTTCCGTTCTTAACATACTTTCTTGCATTATTACTTTCTTAATAAAAATTAAGTCTCCAACTTGGAACTTTATAAATCTTACATTATTTCATTGACATATTCCTTTAAATTGTAACACTAGACTTCTGGTGCATAACTCTGATCTTTTAGTGTTCAAGCACAGTTCCATTCATTTAAAAGTTTAGCATTCTACCAATGAATGCTATTCTTGAAAATAGGGTTCATTTTCATTCAAATCGCATCATGCTTATCAAAAGATCAGGGTCATCTGACCACAAATCTATAATCTGCCGGTCCTATATTCATTCTAAAATTACATTTTTCTGTAATTTTCTCTTAACTTATAAATCCCCAGCTTCCATCCTCCAACTCGTGAGGTTTTCGCTAACAGATTTGGCATCATTGTCTTGATCGTGATTCCCATATGGACAGTTACGAGCTCATTAGCATGTCTTAGCTCAGCTACAGAATGCTTGAGTTTGAAAGGATCGCATAGTGATTGCTCTCCGGCCCTCTTGTTCCATAGAGTACCAAAAATCACTTTTCGGACCTCCATTATTTCGTTATCTTGAATTGCTTTCCTTATTCTACGTATAGTCAATACCGAACGACTTCTAACTGAGCGAGATTTGCCCATACGGTGAACACCATGGGGCACATAAACATCATAACATGTCATGAACTCATCTTCTCGATTTTTGAGCCGTCGGCCATCTGTTGACCATCATTGAAATTCAAAGCACCATGGTCAACAGATTTACCCGTACTTTCTTACACTATATTATTTTAATACTGTATAATTTTTTATATTATTATATAGTATTTTTCTTAAAATATATTTTTGTCTTAACATTTGTTGCAACACATTTTGTAATAATTCAGCCTTCTGGCTTGTTTTCATATCATTCATTCTTTATTTAGGACTATGGCATGATTTTACTCTTTAAAATCTCATTTTTGCTTTTATGGACTTTATTATAAAAATTGTATTAAACAATAATCCTTGTGACACCTATTTTGCTTAACATAATCATTAAATTATTGCATTTTTAATGTACTAAAAATGCTTGGCAAAAATATAATTATTAAAAAATATTTTCATCGCATAAAAATTATATTTTGACCTTCATTTTTGAAAAATTATAATCGAGCCCAAATTTTAAATTTTCTTTTTGTAAATAGGTCTTTGAAAATTTTCACAATGTATAAAGATTATGTTTAATCTCATGCTTTAGCAAGGGATTGCCTAATTGCCTAATCCCCTTTCAAGGGGATTCAAGCATGGTTTGAACAAGCATTTATCTAATCCAATCCTTTCTACTTTTTCACCAAACCAAGTATTAAGATTTAATCTAATTCAATCCTCTTTAATCCAATGCACCAAATATGCCTTAAAAGGATCTATGGTGCAACTAATATATTTACCCCTTGTTTAACATTTACATAATAAATAAGTTATTTGTAATATGTTATTTACTACAAATATTTTATAAATTTAATATTTACTTTAAAAAGTTTCAAAAATTTGACATTCTACATATTATCCCTTTTAAAAAGAAATAAATTTGAAAAGAGAAAAAAAGCCCTTTTTAAGATTAGTTATTTGAAGCAGCAGAATCTTAAAGCAGCCGCCTCCACCAAAACACCACGAAGCCCAGCTGCGCTCACTCCTTCTCTGTCATTTGGGAAGAACTAGCATCAAATCTCTGTTCCCCTCTTTCTCTTAGCCAGACGGCGATATTTACGCAAACAATACTTGGTGAACAAGATCCACACACAAAAAAAAAAAAAAAAAAAAAAAGCGAACAGAAGTGGCCGGGAGGAATGACGTTGACGAAGTAGAGAGTGCTAAATTGGAATTGCAGGGAAGAAGGGAAAAAAAAGAGGCATTCCCCTTGTATTTGAAACTTCCGGTCATACTTGAGATTGGGTGCTAACAATCGGCCATCCACCTTATTCTCCTTTTAATTTTTTTTTAGACTTTTACCGAAATGAAAGGCGTTATTGAAATGAAGATAACAATTGTTTTTTTTTAAAACAAGGTCACAATAACGTCATAAAAGCTTTACCTATATGCAATTGCTATCATAATAGGATGGCCCCAATAATCGTACATACTTTTAATATCTTTAGAGCTCGACATCATAAAGTGGTGGAAGAAAAGTCTTGTCAAGCATAAAACTCTTCCTGCAATGCTTGTCCTAAACATCACAAGTTGTCTCGAAATTTTCTCTAATCAAGCGCACTTCTATTTATCGAATAGGACTTCTAATTCTCATTTGAATTCGTCCTCTAATGGATTGGGATATGCTTAGTGTTTTGATCGATCAATTAAATGGAAGTAAAATTCCAAAGACTTGAATGAAAGTTTAGACGTGCAGAGAGTCACGGGTTAGACGAGCCAATGCCATAATTGCCCCTAATTCCACGTCCATGGTTCCATCGAGAGTCTTCGTCAACACCACCACCAAGTGCTTCAAACTAGGACAACCTATTGGAAAAACAATAACAAGTAAAGACCATTTCTAACAAAAGAGTGGAAGTATTGATATGGACAATACCTATGATGATGACGTGTTTTCGTCTATTAAAAGAGAAAAAATGAGGAAGAACAAGAAAAAGAAGAAGAAGATAGATAGAGGTGTTATGATAGCAATGGCATTAAAGATTACTGGTACTGCTGCTAAATAAGAGTGAACAGTTGTAGGTCTACATGTTTACGCAATAAAATTAATTTTTTTATACCAGCAAGAGGTGAGTTGGGACTACATGTTTATGTATGGTCTCGGTAGATTCCTCTTATTTCAAAGAATGAGTTTGGTGAATTTTTGTAATATTTCAATGCACCAAAAATTTTAAGTTTTATCTATCTAATTAGCCCAAAGTTTAAAATCAACACATCCACTAATAGTTTTGGTGGATTTAGTGAGTTAGGCGGGTTAAACACTATTAAAAAACTTAAAACTAACAATTTAATCCCCAAAAAAATTAGTTTTAAAAAATTGTATTTATAACATATTGCACACACAATTTTAATAGTATCTCTAACTAATAGGAGAATTTTTGTAAATGCCAGAAACTTAGTTTTATAAATGTTACACGTATTTAAGTATGATACAACTTGAACAAGTATTATGAATGATAATGTAATGCAATTTTTAAAGTGTAGCTTGAATAAATACATTTTTCAATAACGTGTAATTTTCTCTAAATCATTAACCAACATAAGTTCAAAATAAGTTCAAAATTTAAATGCATAAGTCATAAACCAATAAAGAAATCACAATAAAACTAATACAATAAAAATCATGTTATTCATAAAGTAACATGGGCTTTTTACATATATGACACAAAAATAAAACTTGGATTGATTTATGCCACAAAAAAAAAATAATTACAGAGAATAATAAACATATCTTCAAGGTATATCGGTCCGTCACAATTTTCGGCAGTTATCCACCAAAAAATCCCCTTTTTGATGGCTAAAGATTCAAAAAAAAAAAAAAATTGCTCAAGAATTTAAAAAAATCACAAATCGTAGTAATTACAAGAAATTACAAAATGTATTGAAGAAACACAGTGATTTGTGAAGAAGCCATAGCCATAGAGCTGAGTCTTGTCGATCTCATTGTTGACCCTTGTCCTCACCGTTCTCTTCGTGATGGCTTGTTTCGCACCGAGAAAATTGGAATTTCAATGAGAGATCCGGTATACCATATGTCACTGAATCTACCAGTAGAGTCATGTTGAGAAGGAGCGTGATTGGGCATGAAATTTAGTGAGAGAGTTTAGGTTTGCATGGCAAATGTCGATCCAAAAGGATTATTTGCAGCAGTGAACATAAATAACTCAAGAAGCATCAACACGTTGTACAATTCCTAATCTTCTATTCTAAGCATGTCAATCGAAACATGCAACGTCCATCACCTAAAAAATAGTAAGCAAAAAATAAATGTGCGTATGTGTGGATGCCACCTCTTCGTATTCCATGAGTTACAAGCAAACATTTTATTGCAAATTTATAATTCACACTTAGACCACATTATCACCCCATTAAATCCCCTTAATATTGTGCATTATGTCTCTCTTAATTGTATATGAAACATATGTAAGTTATGTCTATTACCATTATCTCTAGTATGATGACTTGGCCTATGAATAAAAGTTGTACTAAGCTTGTATGTTTTCATTTTTCACAAGTGAAAATATAGAAAGTTGTTTTGTCTCCAATTTTCTCTTTTCTTTCTCTATTGTTCTCTTTAGTCTTTTGTTACACTTTGCTTTATTTTATAACACGTTATCAGCATGAGTCTCTAGTCTGTGAGCTTTTACAAGTGTTGATTGCTCTTTGGTTCAATCACTTCTCGTTTTGAAAGTTTGCACAATGTCGAATCTTACAAAGCTAGAGTTTGTTGCTCTTGATATTTTTGACAATAATTATTTGGCATGGACTCTTGATGCTGAGATCCACCTTGATACTATGAATCTTGGTAATCCAATAAAAGAAGGAAATGATGCATCCTCATAGGATCACGCAAAGGCAATGATATTCCTTCGTCATCATCTCCACGAAGGATTGAAAACTGAATATTTGACAGTAAAAGATCCATATGTCCTTTGGAATAATTTAAAGGAAAGGCATGACCACCAAAAGACTATAATTCTTCCTAAAGCTCGCTATAATTGGATGCATCTACGACTGCAAGATTTTAAAACTGCGAGCGAGTATACTTCAACAATGTTTAAAATTACTTCTCAATTAAAATTATGCGAAGAGAGTGTTACTGATGAAGACATGTTAGAAAAACATACTCTACTTTTTATGCCTCTAATGTGCTTTTGCAACACAATATCGAGAGCGAGGCTTTAATAAATATGTTAAATTAATATCATGTCTTCTCGTTACCGAACAAAATAATGAACTGTTAATGAAAAATCATTAATCTTGCCCAACTGTATCAATGCCATTCCCTGAAGCGAATGCGGCATATGTTGAAGATCCTGGGCATGGTCGGCATGGTGGACGTGGACATGGACGTGGTTGCGGATGCGGTCACAATGCATCTCACCATCAAAAATGGGACAAGAATGAGGAGAAACAAGAAGAAAAGGGTTTTCAAAATAAAGCCCCTAAGAACAATGAAGATACTTGCCATAGATGTGGCATGAAAGGACATTGGAGACGTACATATCGTACGTCTAAACATTTTGTTGATCTTTACCAAGCTTCTTTAAAGGAGAAAGAAAAAAGTGCAGAGGCAAACTTTATTGAGACAAACTTTATTGAACGCCATGATCCCACAGATTTTACACACTTGGACGTTGCAGATTTCTTTGAGAATCATGTTGGAAATTTTGAGAATTTAATTAGCGAGGAAAACATTAATATGGCTTGAAAAGATGTTCTTCCACCAGTCTATCCCGTTTTTTTTTTTTTGGTGTGACCATAATTTTTAGTATGTTTTGACGTTTTTTTTATTTTAGTTTGTTTGTAATTTTGATGTGATTTTATTATGTTTTGTAATCTCCATATGTTTTCTTATAAAAAAAAAGGATTGTGTTTAGTATATTATTTTCTTATCTCTTTGTTTTATTTTTCATGAAGAGACATGGATTTCAAAAATCATTCCACCATTATTAAAGTTAATGATGAAGCCTTTTGCCTAGCGGATAGTGGAACAATACACACTATTCTCAAAGATAAAAAATATTTTTCCAATCTTATATTAGCTAAAGCTAATGTTAGTACAATATCTGGTGTTGCAAATCTCATTGAGGGCTTTGGTAGTGCTAATATATTATTACCTGGTGGCACAAAGTTTATGATTAATGATGCTATGTATTGTAGTAGATTAAAAAGAAACATACTAAGTTTTAAAGATATACATCGTAATGGTTATCGTATTAAGACAACAAATGAAAGAGATGTTGAATATCTTTATATTACGTCTAATGTCTCAGGAAAGAAACAAATATTGGAAAAGCTACCAGTAGACTCTTCTGGGTTGTATTATACATTTATAAATCCAATTATATCCTATGTGGTTATGAATGAAAAATCTAAAGATTCAAGGAATTTTATTATTTGGCGCAACCGTTTAGGTCATCTGGGTTCAATAATGATGCGAAGGATTATAGAAAATTTAAATGGAGATCCTTTAAAGAACCAAAAGATTCTTTTGTCAAAAGATTTTTCATGTGTTGCTTGTTTTCAAGGAAAACTGATTATAAGGCCATCCCCAATGAAAATTACAATTGAATCTCCTACATTTTTAGAACGAATTCAAAGAGATATATGTGGGCCTATTATTCCATCATGTGGACCATTTCAGTATTTTATGGTGCTAATAGATGCATCAACACATTGGTTACATGTTTGTTTATTATCTACTTGCAATGTTGCATTTGCGAGACTCCTTGCTCAAATAATCTGATTACGAGCACAATTCCCAGATTATACAATCAAGAAAATTCATGTGGATAATGCAGGAGAATTTACATCCCAAGCCTTTAATGATTACTGCATGTCAATTGGGATTACTATTGAGCATCTTATTACTCACATGCACACTCAAAATGGATTAGCAGAATCTTTTATTAAAAGGTTGAAATTAATTGCTAGACCTTTACTTATGAGAACAAAATTGTCTAGCTCTGCTTGGAGACATGCCATATTACATGTTGCAGCACTTATTCGCATAAGGCCTATGG
>CAMOHE010054473.1:3302-19715 GCA_946598075.1 Artocarpus hirsutus | reverse complement strand
ATTGCTAGACCTTTACTTATGAGAACAAAATTGTCTAGCTCTGCTTGGGGACATGCCATATTACATGTTGCAGCACTTATTCGCATAAGGCCTATGGCATATCATAAATACTCCCCATTATAGCTTGTTTCTGGTAAAGAGCCTGATATTTCCCATATGAGAATTTTTGATTGCATAGTATATGTCCCAATTGCTTCACCACAGCGCACTAAGATGGGTCCTCAAGGAGACTGGGAATTTATGTTGGATTTAAATCGCCGTCAATAATCAAATATCTTGAACCCTAACGGGTGACCTTTTTACGGCACGGTTCGTCGATTGTCAATTTGATGAGACAGTTTTCCCAACATTAGGGGGAGATAAACAACAACTGAAAAAACAAAAAATTAATATGGTCACAAATCAATGTGACTTAGAAGTTCAAAAAATTATCCATTTGCAAAAGGTCACAAATCAGTTACCAGATGCATTTACTGATGTCAAGAAAGTAATAAAATCACATATACTAGCTGAAAGTGCTCCTATTCGAATTGATCTTCCTGCCAAAAAAATATTAATATGGTAGCAAATGAATCTAAGGCATGCCAAAAGCGTGGTAGACCCATTAGTTCCAATGATAAAAATCCAAGAAAGAAAAAGGAGCTAAATAATAAGTAAGTTGGCATTTCCAATGTTATTAATGTTCTTGAAGAGCCCAGTATAAAAATAGTTGACATAGCTGAAGAATTAACCCTAGAAGAGGTTCAAGTATTTGAAAAAGATGTTAATGAAGAGATCTTAATAAGTTATGTCACTTTAGGAAAGAGACGGAACCGAAAGGAAATTGTTGTCAACAACATATTTGCATATGCAATAGCTCTTGATATTATAGAAGAAAACGAGGATCTTGAACCAAAGCCCATCGAAGAATGTCAGCGTAGAAATGATTGGCCAAAATGGAAAGACGCAATCCAGGTAGAATTAAATTCACTTGAAAAACGTCAAGTTTTCGGGCCTGTTGTCCAAACACATGTAGGTGTAAAACCTGTAGGCTACAAGTGGGTATTTGTGCTAAAGTGTAATGAAAAAAATGAATTTGTTAGATACAAAGCATGACTTGTCGCACAAAGCTTTTCACAACGACCTGGCATTGATTATAAGGAGACATATTCACAGTGGTGGATGCAATTACATTTAGATTTTTTATTAGCCTGGCAGTTTCAGAAGGACTTCACATGCATCTAATGGATGTTATAACAGCCTATCTGTATGGGTCACTTGATAGTGACATTTACATGAAAGTCTCTAAAGTCCTAAAAATGCCTGAAATATGCAATTCAAAACCTTGGGAAATGTATTCAATTAAATTACAAAGATATTTGTATGGATTAAAGTAATCTGGACATATGTAGTATAATCGTCTCAGTGAATATCTTTTGAAAGAATGATATATTAACAATCCAATTTGCCCATGTGTTTTTATTAATAGGTTTAAGTCTAGATTTGCCATTATTACAGTTTATGTTGACGATCTGAATATCATTGGGAGTCATGAAGAGCTTACAGATACGATAATATATTTGAAAAATGAATTTGAAATGAAGGACTTAGGAAAAACAAAATTCTATCTCAACTTGCAGATTGAGCATTTATCAGAAGGGATTTTTGTTCATTAGTCAACATATATTGAAAAAGGTATTAAAGCATTTTGATATGGATAAATCCCATCCAATAAGTTCTTCCATGGTTGTACGATCCTTTGATGTGAAAAAGGATCCTTTTCATCCTCGAGATGATGATGAAGAAATTCTGGGTCTAGAAGTACCATATCTTAGTGCTATTGGTGCACTAATGTATCTTGCTAATTACACAAGACCTGACATATCATTCTCTATTAGCTTACTAGCGAGATATAGTTCTTCACCAACTCGAAGACATTGGAATGGTGTCAAACAAATACTTCGTTATCTTTGTGGTACAACAGATGTGGGTCTGTATTATGCATAGGATTCTAAGTCGAAATTGATTGGATATGCAGATGTAAGACATTTGTCTGATCCATATAAAGCACGATCACAAATAGGTTATTTGTTTACATATGGTGGTATAGCTATATTGTGGCATTCGACAAGACAAACCATAACTGCCACACCTTCAAATCATGCTGAGATATTGGCAATTCATGAGGCAAGTCAAGAATGTGTATGGTTAAGATCCTTGGTGCAACATATAAGAGAAACATGTAATCTTTCATTCAACAAAGAAAGTCCAACTGTGTTGTATGAAGATAATGCAGCCTGTATTGCTCAACTCAAAGAGGGTTACATAAAAAGAGATAGAACAAAACACATTTCACCAAAATTCTTTTTCACTCACGGCTTCAAAAGAAAGGAGAGATCGACGTACATCAAATTCACTCTAGTGACAACTTGGTAGATTTGTTTACAAAGGCACTTCCTACAACAACATTTAAGAAGTTGGTACAAAAAATTGGTATGCGTCGACTTAGAGATCTTTGAAAAATACATGTTGACATAAGGGGGAGACACTGCATATTGTACTCTTTTTCCCTTAGCCTAAGTTTTTGTCCCATTGGGTTTTCTTGGCAAGATTTTTAATGAGGCAATCCTAAAAACAGAACATACAAGAATTATGTACTCTTTTTTCCTTCATTAAGATTTTTTCCCATTGGGTTTTTTCTTGGTAAGGTTTGTAATGAGGCATATTCTTTGTATGGTGGACATCCAAGGGGGAGTGTTGTGAATCAAGTATGTGTGGATGCCACCTCTTGGTATTCCATGAGTTACAAGCAAACATTTTATTGGAAATTTATAATTCACATTTAGACCACATTATCACCCCATTAAATCCCTCTTAATATTGTGCATTATGTCTCCCTTAATTGTATATGAAACATACATACGTTATGTCTATTACCATTACCTCTAGTATGATGACTTGGCCTATAAATAGAAGTTGTACTAAGCTTGTATGTTTTCATTCCTCACAAGTGAAAGTATAGAAAGTTGTTTTGTCTCCAATTTTCTCTTGTCTTTCTCTATTGTTCTCTTTAGTCTTTTGTTATACTTTGCTCTATTTTATAATATAAACATATTTTTAATATATATAAATAGATTGGATGGGTTTGGGTTAAAATGGGTTAGAGAAAACTCAACCCAAACCTACACAATTAAAATTTAGGGGGATTCTTGGATAGCCTCTTCATCGGGTTTGTTGGGTTTAGGTTTAAACGGATTATATTAGGTGGGATAATTGGGTTGTGTTGGTTGTTGGGGGGTTTTTCTGTTTTTTTTACCCCTACCTCAATAAAATATCTTTTTGTGTTGGTTTTTTAATAAAATTTCTTATTATGCAAGTTTAAAGTTTCAGTTTTTAATTCTAATATTAAAGTCAAAAATCATAACTTTTTACAATAAAATCATAAAAATATAAATAATTTTATTTTTATCTCCTCAACTATGAAGAGAGTATAAAGAGCTTAAGATTAGGAAATGTGTTGGCAAAGCGACTGAGGGTGTTTGCTGCCATTGTCTTTAATTTTATGATTATTTTAGTAACTAGTTTTAGAATATGCTCTGCGCGCATTGTCGTGTATCCCTTGAGCGATTTATTATTTACTACATAATGAGAAATTTATTTACATAACCATTTAAGTGCTATTGACTTTATTTTATTTTATTTTTATAATTTACTTCGAAAAGAAGCTTGGTTTGATGATTGATACTTTTTAGTAGAAGAGATCTATATAATCATAAATAGATAAACAAACCAAAGATTAAGTGTAGAAAAATTAGAGAGAAAATTACTTGGGGATAAAAAATAAGAAAATAATGTTATAGACGAATGCAAGAAAAAGATGTTTCAGTAAAATAATTATTTATAAGGACCACATTTAAAAAGAAAACATTCCAGATGACTATAAGAAAATATTATTTAAGTAAAATTATATTTAGGAACACGGTTTAACTAGGGTATATTAGATGAAAAAGAGACAAGTTTAAAAAACAATATTTTGAGAAAAAAAAGTAGATGTACAGAATTGCATGGTTCAATTAAGATGTATGTTTTAATCGAATATTTTATTCGCATAGATAATAGAACATATTTAAGAGAAAAAAATATGTATTGATCAAGACAAATTAAACAAATTGTTGAAAAAATAGTACACAGTGAAAATTTATAAAATTTTATATTAGAATATTTTCCAAAACACAAGTTTAATACTCTATATGCATAAATTAACCAGATCTTACAAACCTTTAAATGCCGAAGAGGAGTAGAATCCGTGTAGAGAAGAACGATCTAGAAAAGTCTCAATTAGCTGGTCTTCTTTGCTATTCTCTATCCACGATCGTAGTGCGTGTGGGTGCATGACATGCAGCTTTTCTCTAGTGACTCTCCTCCTAACCAATTGAGAACCCAAAGCAGAATTTCGTGATTGTGAACCAAAGCTCTCAGGGAGTTTCAGAGTATATGACAGCACAGTGCTCACTTTTAATTTCTCAATTGATCTAAATAACATAGAAAACTTACTCCCTATTTATAGAGGTTGTCTCTTGGTTGGTCCTTATCAGATGAGGCCTCAAAAATTTGAATCCAGATCAATATCTAATAAAAACGTGTGAAAACACGTGATCAGGTTATCGCTCTGTCGGCAGGCCAAACTTACTACATCGGCAAGCCGAACTTAAAGATCGACTTGTCGAACTTACGATAAATGATCCTTGAGAATCTTTTATTTTCCACCCAAAATTCTTAGAATAGAGCCTCAGTTTTAATTCAAATAACCTAATAGATAAGTTATCTGATTAAAACAGTCATATCTAGATAACCTCTAGGAAAACAAATATTCTCGATAATTCAACAAGTTTATCTTGAATTAATTTACACAAAATTAATTCAACCGATAAATAGACATAAATTATCTGATGCTATCAAATTTCAATCAATCTAATAATATAACATAAATCACTAATTTTTTAGAAAAACACGCCATATCGTTATAGAATTTATTATGAACTAGCAAAAGAGACCTGATGGACTTATATAGTTTAAGCTCCTGATAATTATGAAACCTAATATTCCAGATATACATTTCATAATTATCAACTCTAACGCTACTCCACTAAAAGCTTAGAGTTGCACTCTCAAACTATATAAAATTACAAAGCCCAAATAGCTAAGTATCTATGATATATCATTATGCATTTAATCGCCATAGGATTATCCATAATTGGCTTAAGAATAAATTCTATCTTACATTCCTAATTATTTTTCTCTTAAGTTTTATTTTCTCACAATCAAAAAAATTACCATCCAAAGATAGTATACCATTCGATTACACTTGTGTATCCAAATGGTTGAGCGCTCTAGTTTTCCATATAAGAGGATATCATCTACTCCTAAAGAAGAGCTATAGATTCCGTATCTATGAATAATAAGTCTACGCTATCAAGAATCATGTCTTCAACGTACCGGCATACGTACCAAGATAAAATCTAGATGCCACCCTTTGGTACATCAAAAGACATAAGTCAAGACACCAGGCCCATTATTCATCTTAGGATTAAGATACAACACATATGATTGTCTAAAGTGAATTGATTTGCCTTATGTCCCTATCCAATACACTGTCATCTATGACAATGCATCAATATTTCTATTTATAGAGTCCACCTTTGATGGCCAAGACAAACCATCTCCCGTTAGAGATATAGACAACATAACAATCTTTGCATAAATAAAGTACCTAACTTTATTCCCTTGATTGTGGATCTTATGATTTAAACTGTCACCTTTAGAATCATGTCTTCCGCATAATCTATCCATCATATGCCTAATTCTAATAGGGCGTTTGGAAAGATAGTGAAAACTATTGGTTAGAACCACTTTTACTATACATGTGAGAGCTTTACACCGTAGTGATTTTTTTTATTATTACTGTAGCATATGAGAGTTTTACACTGTTTATAATTGAAAAAGTGGTGGAAACCACTTTTGTTAAACAAGGGGTAAAAGGTTTAGATCAACAGTCTCAAACTATTGTTTGCTTAACAAACATTCAACAAATATGAACGTAAAGAGGACAACCTTTGGTATATGAATAATAAATCAATTATTTATTGATAAAAATGTCTCCAAAAACATATTATATTTTCACTCCTTAGGGCATACAAGTCTAACAATCTCCTACCTGCACTAAGTGAGTAAATATAACATATTTCGCATCCCCATAGCTTTGATATGCCTCTCAAAAACCCTCACATTTGTATCTTCATGAATGGATCAGCTAAATTGTCCTCAAATGCGATCTTGCATACAATAACATGCCTGCCCTCCACGAAGTCCTTTATCACATGATACTTCTGATAAATATGCTTACTCTTCTTTTGAAATCTTAGTTACTTAGCATTAGCTATCGCTGCATTATTATCACAATATAGCAATACCTCCTTATCTATGCCAGAAACTACCTCAAGATCCCCAAAGAACTTGTAGAGCCACACTACTTCTTTCGAAGCGTCGCTACCTGCCACATACTCGACCTCTACCATTAAATCTAAAGCGCAATCTTGCTTGACACTTCTCCAAATAATGGCACCGCTGCCTAGAATAAACTCAAAACCTAAAGTCGATCTCCTAGAATCTAGACAGAATTAAAAATCTAAGTTAGTATATCCTAGAGGTGTTAAGTCCTCAACTGAATATACAAGCATACACCCTCGAGTCCTTCTCAGGTACTTCAAAATATGCTTGACCACAATTCAGTGGTTCGGTCCCAAATTTGCCTAAAATCGACTTACTATTTTGACCGTGTAACTAATATCCAATCGTGTGCAAAGCATGGCATGCATAAGACTACCCACTGCCAAAGCATATGCCAGCCTTTTAATATATTCTCTTTCCCCCTCAGACTTTGGCGAGTTTTTCTTAGAAAGAGTAATTCTAGACCTAGATGGTTGCCCACCTTTCTTGGAATCTTGCTTTGCAAACCTTTTGAGAATTTTATATATGTAGCTTGTATGGGATAAAGCTACCATTTTGTTCTTCCTATCTCGAAAGATCTGGATACTGAGAACATAATTAGCTTCATCCAAGTCCTTCATGTCAAACTGCTTGGTCAACTATAATTTGACCGATAATAATGCCTCAACGTCATTGCCAATTAGCAGAATGTCATCTACATAGAGTATTAGAAAAACCACCTTCCCTACCTTAACGTGTTTGTAAACACATGCTTTGTCAACGTTTTGTTCAAACCCATAAGTCTTGATCAAATTATCAAATCTTATGTTCCAAGAACGAGAAGCCTACTTCAGTCCATAAATTGACTTTAGCACCTTGCAAACCTTACCCTCCTGATCCTTAGCCTTGAACCCATCTGGCTACTCCATATATATGGACTTATTAAGATAGCCATTTAGAAAGGCCGTCCTGACATCCATTTGGCAAATCTTGTAGTTGAGAACTGTAGCTATATACAAGAGAATGCGGATGGACTCAAGCATGGCCACAAGCAAAAATGTTTCCTCATAATCGATTTCTTCCTTTTGCGTATATCCCTTAGCTACCAGTCTAGCCTTATAGGTTTCGACCTTTCCATTTGCCCCTCTCTTTCTCTTATAGATCTACTTATACCTTATGGATTTTACCCCTTTAGGAAGATCTACAAGATCCTAGACCTGATTAGTCTCCATAGACTTAATCTTAGTGTTCATAGCTTCTGTTCAGAGTTGTGAATCAACATCCTCCATAGCCTCTACGTAAGTATAAGGAACCTTGTCATGTTCATCCGATTCAGCCCAAAAGGCTTCACCATTGAATATATAACTTTCAGGTTGACGTTGCATGTTCCCACTACGCCGACGCTTCTTAGGTTGTCATTCGTGTTCGGTTGGATTTTCTACACCGATTGGAGTGGTTTCTACCGAAACCCCCAGAGTGATCTGATCACTCGCTAACTCATCGAGTACCACTTTACTTCAAGGCTTAAGGTCGTCCATGTAACTTTCCTCAAGGAATGTTACATTACTTGAAACTACGACTTTATTTTCCTTTAGGTTATAGAAATAACACCCTTTAGTCCCTTTTGGATATCTTACAAACACGCAAACTTCTAAACATGCTTCCATCTTATTTGCATCCCTCAACAGGACATGAGCCAAACATTCCCATATGCGAATATGGTTTGAAGGATGTCTTTTTTCTCGTCCACAACTTATGAGGAGTTTTAGGAATCGATTTTGAAGGCACGTTGTTTAAAAGATAATATGCGATTGTAGTGTATATCCCCAAAAGTATAAAGGCAATGATGAATAACTGATCATGGACCTAACCATATCCAACAAAGTCCTATTTCTTCTCTCTAGTATGCCATTCTACTATGGAGTGCCCAATGTAGTCAAATGGGATAAAATCTCATTCTCTAATAAGTGTCCTAAGAACTCATCAGAACAGTATTCTCCACCTTGATCGAATCAAAATGCCTTTATAGGTATACCTAATTGCTTTTCTACTTCAACCCAAAACTCCTTGAACCTGTCATAAATTTCGCTTTTATGGTGCATTAGGTGCACATACCAGTATCTTGAGTAATCGTCAATAAAAATGAGGAAATACTCATACCGTCCTTGTGCCCGGAGGTTCATCGGTCCACAAACATCACTATGCATAAGTTCTAAAACTCCTTCGGCCTTATTGCCCTTAGACCCAAATGGTATTTTGGTCATTTTACCCTCTAAACAAGATTGACATTGTGGTATAGATTCCACCTTTAAGTGACTTAAAAGTCTATCCCTTACCAACCTTCGAATCTTATTCAAGTTAATATGACCTAGTCATAAATGCCAAAGATAAGTCTTATTAGAATTAGAAGTTTTAAGTCTTTTAGAGTTATTATTATTAACCTCAGTGTTCAGCAGTAAGGCCATCTTAGGTTTGATAAAATATAGATTATTTTGCATCCATTCATCACAAACAAAAGATTTGTCTTTACAAATCACTACTTTGTTATTAAAAGAAACTATATAAGAGTCTTTAAATAAACAAGCTACAGATATAAAATTCCTTTTGAGTTTAGGAACATAAAAATAATCTTATAAAATTAAATTCCTATAATTATCAAAGTAAAGACGGATGTCTCCCATTGCTTTAGCCAACACCAAGGATCCATCGCACATCCGAAGTATGAAGTCTTCACAAAGTAGACTTCTCATTTCTTTGAACTCCTGTAGAGCAACACAAACATGATTAATTGCTCTAGAATCTATGACCCAAGTGTCACTTGATTCCTTAACCAAACAATTTTTAATAACCAGAAGATCACACCTACCTCCTCGGGAAAAGAAGTCCTTGCAATTCTTCTTTATGTGCCTGACTTTCAAGCAAAAAAAAAAACACTTTAGCTTCTTTGGGCTCTTCTTTTTCTTCTTCTTGTTCTTGTTGTTTGTAGGAATAGAAGATTTTTCGTTCTTAGTCCGTTGCTTCTTTCCATTCCTAAGGTTAGGATTGGAACCAGATGTAACCACCAAGTTGGTCTCGCTACCCGCGAGAGTTTCCCTGATTAGAATTTTAAACTCCAGTAACTACTTCATCAACTCAGTCAAGGTCATATCCCATCTATTGCTCAAATTAAATGCAGCACTAAATGGGATAAACTCCTTAGATGGAGTCTCAAAAACCATAGTCATCTGCGTTTCAACATCAATCTCAGCTCCATTGGTTTGAGCCTCAGTGAGGTAACCTATAACTAACATTATATGCTCCTTCATAGACGTCCCTGGCCTTTGTTTGCAGTTTAGAAGTTTTCGAAGTGCCCCTTGCCGTTTTGTTAGGGCTTGGCCTTTAAACATGTCTTCAAGATTATCCAAGATTTGCTTCACAGTCTTATAATCTTCATGTTGAGCCTATAGCACGTTACTCATGCTGGCCATAAAATAACAACAAGCTTGATCATTAGCATCTTTCTACGATCATATGCATGGATTTGCTCATTAGTGGAATCTCTTGTAGGCTCGGGAGGACATGGAGTTGTCAACACAAATTTTAGTTTCTCAAAAAATAAAACGATTTTTTGGTTCTATTTCCAATCATTAAAATTCACACCAGTTGATTGGTTTTTATCGAGTATCAAAGATAAAGCATTTTTAAACATTTTCAATTTACAATAAAGAATCATATACCAAACATAAGCAAACATACCATAGCAATTTAGTAAGATAACACAATCATGTAGAAAAACATATAATGTGTTTATGTGTCAAAACGTTGAAAAAATCACAACCTTACAATGATAATTCATAACTCAAAATTCAACAAGCCACCTAGGCCAAACTTGCCAAATTCAATTAGGAACACGGATCTTCTCCTGATTAATATATGCCATCTAGGGCCCGTATGATCTAGCATATATTAATAATCGTTTCTTTGGCCATTGATTTTATTAACAAAACTCCTAGGGGAGGTTAATAATAAAATTAACATGAGTGTATGACCATCATTTCAATGTTTTATCCATGATTTATAATCACCAACTAGAGGTGTACAATGACAAATCATGCTAAAATACCTTATCCTTTCGAAGATCCAGCTTGGTACATGATGATGTCCCTTCCTAGGGGTTGGAACCACTATGTACTACCTATGGACCAAGGATGGAGGCCGTAGGTTCCCTCTTCGAAAACCTTTTCCCACTCAATCTTTTGAAGTCAAGGTTTTATTTTAAAAACATGCATGAACAATTTTAATGAGTGGCACTCCCTATTCCATATGACATGTTATCAACATATATGGCAAATCATATTATAATGTAGACAAGCAAAGCAATCATGCAAAGCCACAAGCAAAATAATAACAGCAATATTATGGTTCCATCTTAAAGAAAAGAAAATAAAGATTACAAGAGAATAATCAAAACATATTATCGATTCTTCATCCTTAAATCTTCAAATTGTATCCTTCTTTATGTATTATGCAACTTCAAGTCTTCAATCCCGCATGGATCAAATACTTCTTATTTCCGGTCATATCCAAATTTAATGTTTCTCAGAATTGTCTAAAAAATAAAATCAAAACTGTACCAAAAAAGTACCTTTTTTGAAAACCTATAGCTCTCTGCGGGCATACCGATCTATGTGATCGGCCTATCGGTCATGACCTTTTGGCGTGCTGATCTTTTCAGGTCAGTCTACTAGTCATGACTAAGTAGCTTGCCAAACTTTAAAGTTCGGCCTACCGCTAGAGCCACTAGATTTCTGCCCTACAGATGGCCTGCCGAATCTTAGGTCTGGCCTGTTGATCTGCAACTGTCGGCCTACCGAACTTGAGGGTTCGGCATGCCAACCGAGCAAAGATCACTATTTTCAAAAAATACAGTTTTTAACATAGTTTTTCAATTTTATTTTCAACAATTCAAAAACATAAAAAAAAAAAAATTTAGAGACTCAGGAAATACATGTGGAATGTTATCATCCTGTAGATCCATCTTTTAGATCCGCCTTTACTCCGAATGATTATTTAATTACAAAATTCCTACAAATTTAAAATTAAATAATAATTCCTAGACGGTAATAATAAACCGCCATCTAATTACATGAAAAACTTAGATAGATATTCTAACCTCTAAGGAACCATAACCGGCGCAAATTAATTCATTAATTAATAATTAAAGAATAATTTAATCAACCATAATTAATAAATAAACATTAACCATATAATTCATGACAACATATAGGAATATATAGAAACCCTAGAGTACCAACTCTCTAAAAATTACATTCAATCATAGAAGAAATTAAGATCTCATAATCTATACATATAGCATTATCACAAACTCGTAAATTTACGTAAAAATGATGGCTCTGATACCGATTGATGGAAAAATAGTACATAGTAAAAATTTATAAAATTTTATATCATAGTACTTTCTAAAATACAAGTTTAACATGCTATATGCATAAATTAACTAGATCTTCCTAACCTTTAAATGCTGAAGAGGACTCGAATCCATGTAGAGAAGAACGATCTAAAAGAGCCTTAACTAACTAGTCTTCTTTGCTATTCTTCATCCACGATCGGAGTGCATGTAGGTGCATGATGTTTAGCTTTTCTCCTGTGACAGTCCTTCCAACCAATTGAGAAAACCTAAAGCAGAAGTTCCTGATTGTGAACCAAAGCTATCAACAAGTTTTAGAGTATCTAACAGCAGAGTACTCACTCTTAATTTCTCAATTGATCTAAGTAACATAGAAAACTCACTCCTTATTTATAGAGGTTGTCCCCTGGTTGGTCCTTATCAGATAAAGCCTCAAAAGTTCAAATCCAGATCAATATAAAAATGCATGAAAACACATGATTAGATTATCGCTCGGTCGACAGGCCGAATTGGAAAATCAACCTGTCAAACTTATTCTATCGGCAAGCCAAACTTAAATATCGGCCTGTCGAACTTACAATAAATGATCCCTGAGAATTTTTTATTTTTCACTCGAGATTCTTAGGATTGAGTCTCAGTTTTAATTCAAATAACTTAATAGAAAAGTTATCTGATTAAAACAATCATATCTAGATAACTTCTAGCAAAATAAATATTGACAATAATTTAACAAGTTTATCTTAAATTAATTTGCACAAAATTAATTTAATTGATAAACTAACATGAATTATCTGATCCTATCAAATTTTAGCCAATCTAATAATTTAACATAACTCACTAATTTATTAAAAAAGCATGTTATATCGTTACAAGATTTATTATAAGCTAGCAAATGAGACCTAATGGAACTATATAGTTCAAGCTCCAAATAATTATGAAACCCAATATCCCAGATATACATTTCATAATCATCAACTCTAATGCTACTCCACTAAAAACTTAGAGTTGCACTCTCGAAACTATATAAATTATGAAGCTCGAATAGCTAAGTATCCATTACATATCATAATGTATCATATACCCATAAGATTATCCATAATCAGCTTAAGGATAAATTCTATTTTACTTTCTTGATTATTTTTGTCTTACATTTCATTATCTCACCAGCAAAAAACTTACCATCCAAAGATAGTATACCATTGGGTTACACTTATGTATCCAAATGGTTGTGTACTCTAGTTTTCCAATTACATAATCACGCATATAAGAGGATATCATCTACTCTTAAAAAGGAGCTATGGATTCCGTATCTATGAATAACAAGTCTACGCTATCAAGAGTCATGTCTGCAACATACTGACATGCGTACCAAGATAAAATCTAGATGTCACCCTTTGGTACATCAAAAGATATAAGTCAAGGCATCGGGCCCATTGTTCACCTTAGGATTAAAATACAACACATATGATTGTCTAAAATGAATTGATTTGTTGAGATAGAATTATTAATCCAAATCAATTACACTTTATGTCCTGATCTAATACACCGTCGCCTATAACAATACACCAATGTTTCTATTTATGGAGTCCACCACTGATGCCCAAGAAGAAACAATGTCCCTTTAGGGATCTAGACAACATAACAATCTTTGTATGAATAAAGCGCTCAACTTTATTCCTTTGATTGCGGATCTTATGATTTAGACCGTCACCTTTAGAATCATGTCTTTCATATAATCAGTCCATCATATGCCCAATTCTAAAAGGTTTAGACCGACGGTCACAGACTATTGTTTTCTTAACAAACATTCAATAAATATGAACGTAAAGAAGACAACATTTGGTACATGAATAATAAAATGAATTCTTTATTGATAAAAATGTCTTCAAAACATATTACATTTTTGCTCATTAGGGCATACATGTCTAATACAAAAAACTAATTAATGCATACATATGAGAAAGAGAAAAATGTTTAAGTAGAGGTACATTTAAAAATAATTATTTTATTAAGCAATAAAAGAAATCTATAAGGTAAAATTTGATGAAAGAAGAAGAAAGAAAGCAAAAAAGAAAAAGAAAAAAAAGAAAAAACGTAAGGAGAAAAAATAAAAAGAGGGATTTTTTTAAATCGAGACATATTCAAAAAAGATTGTTGTAAAAAAGATAAATTAAAAAAAACTAATTTAGCAAAATACATCTTAAATATAAGGTTATGAGATTAGAAAGAGAAATAAAGAAGTGATAATGAAAATGGATATAAAGAGCAAAAGAAAAGGAAGATGGTATAGGGTAAAGGAAGAAAAAGAAAGAAAAAAAATGAAAAAATAAAAGGAAAAAAAGGAAAGGATAGGGAGGAAGTGACACATGTCACTGGTTAGAAGAGAAACCAAAAGTTGCTGACCAAAATCCCTTGTCCTTTTTCTATCTCTTTCTTTGTCTTTCAAATGAAATTATGCCACATCAGCTAAAAAATGCCGCATCACTTAAATTTTATGCATGCTAGCAAATGTTTTCAAGCAACGTCGACATCTTCGCCATTAATGCTCGAGCCAAGGTTGAGCCTCTTGCCTCCTATGTTGTCTAATCAAATGCACCAACATTTCAAGTCCTGCTACTTCACATGCATGAGTAAAAATTAGAATTTTTGCAAACCCAAATTTCATGTCTCTCCTGAAAATATTATATATATATATATATATATATGTATATACAAGAGTTATATTGGGATTTTTATTTATCTTAGCCATAGTAGATTTTCCACGATGATTGGGCCAAGGAAGAATCTAAAACTGCCCCATGGAAAGCAAGGCAAGCTATCCTCGAGAACGGGAATGTTTTACTGAAGAGTTCCCATAAATGTCACCTTTTTAGACTTGATTTTTATTTATGCCATAGTGTAAAAGGTTTTTATGCTACAAAATGAATTATTAGTTCCACATGTCCTATTGGGATAGTTCAACATGTCCCGGTGAAACATTCTACCTCCCATATGTCCTCCTGGGACATTTCCACATCCTATGTTCCTTGGAATCATGTCCCAGACCCCGCTGGGACATGTCCTTATATCTATTTTGGACATTTTTTCTGTCCTTCCAGGACATGTCCTTGTGTCATCCTTTAGGGACATGTCTGCATGTCCTTGTGGGACATACGATGTGTTCCTTAGGAACACGTCGTATGTCCCATCGAGAGATTTTTTAATGTTCTTCCGAGACATTTGTGGGTGTCCCTCTGAGACATTTTGAAATGTCCTAGAGTGACATTTTCGGGTGTCCCTTTGGGACATCTTGACATCTCCCTCCGAGACATTTTTCAGTGTCCTAATGGGACTTTTTTTGTTTTTCTCTCTCTTCTTACCGTCGTCGACTCATCTTCGACATCGACCACATCACTGGTAGCCAAACAAAACAAAAACTATTAGAGATCTTCAATTGAGAAAAACCATCACAAAAAAATGCAACAACAAAAAATCCAAAATTAGAACCACCACGAAAAACAACAACAACAAAAACTGCCAAAAAAATCCAAAACCAGATGTGCAAACAAAAAAGATCCAAAACCAAAGCTTCAATCGCAAAAAACCACCATGAACAGCAACAAAACTGCAACAATAAAAAACAAAATTAAAACTAGATCTATAACTCTTGATTTTTCTCCGTCGACGATGACGTTGATCAAAAACTAGACTCACTCTGCAACTCTGATCAACGAGCTTCAAAATAAACAACGACGATGATGGGATCTGCAACTCGAATATGACTTCGATCCAAAAATGGATTCGATCTACAACTCCAATCGACGATCTTCATAACAAATGATGACAGCGATGGTATCTAGTGGAGAACTTGATCTCCTAATCTCAACCGTCATAGCTATCGATAGCATCAGAGCTCACTATTCTAGTCGGTGGATAAACTCCCAATGTTGCTCTTCGCTCATCTCTGACGATGACAGACAATCTCGTGTCGACTGCCATCATCACTTAAAGGGGAGAGAAAGAAGAGAGAGACAGAGAGAACCGAAGTACAATGAGAGGAGAGAAAGAGAGCTAGATATGGAGAGATAAAGAAAATCATGGGAGAGAAGGAACAAATGGAGAGGAAAATCAGAAAAAAGAGAAAAGAAAAAAGAAAAAAAAAGTGTGGCATTACTTTTTTGCGGCGTTAAAAAAAAGATGCAAAAAAGTGGCATAAAATGTAATTTTCTCATGTTTTGCCTGGCCTTGTCGATACCCAGAAACTTGAATTCTCACCTTTAGTGGCATAATTCTCAGTAAAATTACTCTTTCATAGAAACACATTTAAAAAAAGAAAAAGAAAAAGTTGAAATAGAGAAGATCAAGAGAGAGAAAACAACAGTAGCAACAACAAGCACATGGTGTTGGATGAAAGGCCAAACAAAACAACAAAAACTATTAGAAATCTTCAATTGAGAAAAACCATCACAAAAAAATGCAACAACAAAAAATCCAAAATTAGAACCACCACGAACAACAACAACAACAAAAACTGCCAAAAAAATCCAAAACCAGATGTGCAA
>CAMOHE010054472.1:0-15785 GCA_946598075.1 Artocarpus hirsutus | reverse complement strand
AAATCCTAAAACCTAATTTTTAACTAAATCTTTATTTAATTAATTTAATTAATCTACCACGTCACCTCCCGTACTCCGGGGCGTGACAGCCTCACATCACTCCAATATAGTTAATGGTTGACACTTGAGTTTATACCTAGAATTTCTAATGCAAATAGAGATGTACACAAAAAAAAAAGGTCCTTTTCTGTTAGAGAATTCTCAAAAAAAGTATTCATTTTTTTGTTGAATTCGATGGTGCATTTCATATTTCTATAATAGGTTTATAGGCTTTTGCTATGGTTTATCTTTCAGTCCATCTAACATAAGGTGTAAAAGTGAAAAACAAAATATAAAAGTCATTAAATGTAACATTATCGTTGAAGAAGTGAAACATAACCAATATTACATTCAATGAATGTCTTTTTGTTTCACATTTCAAATACTATGTTCAATAAATTTCATGTTATATTTTTCAATTCTACATGTAATATAGATAGACTTCATCCCGGACTGCAACAGCACCCTATACACACAAAATTACTCAGCCAAGCTTAGCAAAAGAAAGCCTAATTCCAATGTTTAAGAGAGAATATGACATGCATATATACCTACATCTATAATATATTTATTGATGTAATCATACATATGCATATAGGTTGCTCAAACAAATTATAAAGAAACGTGTAAATACAATAAAATGGATTTTTACTATATATTTTTTTAAACTATACGGATCCATCTCTTGATGATATATATAATAATTGAATAATATATTTCTTGTTGATTTGACAATAAAATTATCATGCATTACAAGATCTTAAATCTCTATTGTGATTCTCTGCCTTCTAAATTAACTGGTTTAGGGACACCAGTGAGATTATTTGGATGATCTCAATATTTTTTTTCAGTCCTTGCTAGAGGTTCTCAACACTCTAAGGTGGAGAACTCTAAGAATAGTAGATGGAGAAAACAAAAAGTTTGAATAAAATAGCACCTGTAAGGTAGGTGCACATCAACTAAGAAAGTGAGATTCTGCTTATGGCACGTGCCCACTCATATAAGTCATCCTTCCAGTGAGAGAATGACACATGTCACTCCTTTCTATTCTCTATATATTCAAATTCCTTTTGCTGTTTATCCAAGACTTGGTTTAAACCTAAATTAAGATATTATTCATTTTAACTTTTAAAATAAATAATTTCAATGATTATTACGATTACTTATTTTGTATGATAAAATATATGGTTACTGTACAGTATTTATTGTATATATGGTTACTGTATAGTATTTATTGTAAGTTTTAAAGTAAATATTTTTGTTCCACAATTGATAGGTAGCGTTTCACACAAAAACTATGTGATGTAAATATATCAATGTCACATAAAATTCACCCCTAATGTCTCCCAGAAATATACTGTATGCACCAACCACAATGCAAACACTACACCATGTTATTTTTCAATCAATCCTCATCAAAATTTATCTGAGTAATTTTTATTAATTCATCAGAAAATGATGGAGCAACCAAGGACACCCAATGGACATCTATAATTTAATAATCTCATGACTAAATCAATAATTATTAACTTTAACTTGTGCCATTGTACTCTTAAATCATATTACATAAATTATATAGAATCTTCAGCAAATTTTACTTAAACATAAATTTGTCTATTGACATAATCATTTGCCACGTGATTTTACCTTCTACAACAATATTTATAATTGACCTAACCTCTTTAATTATTTCTTCATCGATGAGTACTATTGATTCTCTAATGGATGACTATTTATGACCAAATCATAAATTGAAATTTGTGTAATATTTGATATCTCATAGCAAATTGCAAGATCTCTTCACCCAAGTACTCTTAAATTAATTACTCATGCGAATATTATCTTATCATCCTATCATATAAGAGTTGTGGATAATATTCCTAACTACTTATAGTATTAGGCCTTCGATATGTTAAGCTTTTAAACATTAGACTTGGTCCACGAAGGTTGGAAATGGCAAGATGAAGGAAGGAGTAAAAGCCCTCAACTAATTTTGTGGTTTCTTCACCAGATTTGCAAATCTCATGTTGTTGCCATCGTCCTCATCAATTGAAATTGTCATCGTCGTTGAACTTCTGAGGTTGAAAATTGGGAGAAACTGAAGCATCGCACCATCCGATCATCAAAGCACCATTGTGCTGTAACACCTGTCAATTTTCGTGTAACAGATTATGTCATTTTAGTAACGATGTTAAGTAATCATTTTATGATATGTGTTATGATATATAGTGCTAACCATTTTATTTAAGTGTTATGACAGGTGATGATCACGTGGAATTGATATGCTCAAGTGTTAATGTTATTAATGTTATATGTTTAATCATAATTTTGTGTTGATTTAATGTTTTGATGAATTTTGGTATGTTAGGGCAGATCGGCAGGCCAGACCGTTTAGTTTAGCAGGCCGAAGTGACCCCTCAGGAACGGCAGGCCGATGGTATATAATCGGCAGGCCGGACCTCAATCCTTCGGTCGGCTAGACTGAGTGATCGGCAGGCTGAAGAATGCTGATGAGCAATCAGTAGAAATCACCCAAAATTGACGATTAGGATGATTGGATAATTTGATGATGATTTTTGATTGATTGCCTTATTTATGGATAAATTTCCTCATTTTAGGAAATTAATGTTTGACTTTGAATTGATTGAATGTAATTGATAAGGTTTCCCATTTTACAAAGGCAAATTATGGTAATTGTGATAAAATTGTTGACTCTTCCTCTTTCCTCTCCATTTTCCCACGAATTTTGCCTTGATTTTAATCAGAAAATTCTGATTAAAGTATGGAGAGTATAAGTATTTTTTTCACGTAAACGAATTTTTATCACGCTCTCTCTCTCTCTCTCACATATTCTTTCTCTCATTTTTCTCTCTTTTCATCACGTGTTTCTTATTTTTCTCTCTCACATATTTATCACGTGTCTCTCAGAAATTCACTATTATTAATTGAGTAAATATTGAAATTTTTGGGTGAATTCAAAGGAAGATTGAAGAGAAATCGTTTTGAGGTAAGAACTCATTTTTTTTTTGGTATTTCTGAAATTATATTTCTCTCCTCAATCCGACTGCAATATCTTAGTCTAGGAATTTTGTTTTGCTCTGAATTTTTTATATGTTATTCAAGTATGTGTTATGAGTTTACCCTCAAAATTTCACCTCAATTGGATTTTTTTATGAAAAGTTATGAATTTTCTTTTCTCTATCACTCACTGCTGATTTATGCTAAACAGTAATGTTGAATTGTCTCTATGTTCCGACCCTTTTACCTTTGCCTACAAATTTTCGTTTGCTCTGAAATTTTAATATGATTTTCATGAATATGCTATGTGATGTTGCTCCTAATTCGTGCCATTTGGTTTTATGTAGGCTAAGATATTAAATAATCATGCTCTGCACCTCATAATAAATTGTTGTTGATTGTTTATGTTGTATAAAAATGTCGTTTTTGTTCATAATGCAAATTAAGGTTATTTTGCACGAAATTTGGGGAATATGTTTATATATATGTTAAGTATTAGACTGGAAAATTTGGTGATGATTTTATTAATATTTTATGTGTTATGGAATTTTTATTATAACTAGGTTTTTGGGACTGTTTTGTCCATGAAATTGAGGGATTGTTATTGGATGAAGTTTTGAGTGACTTAATGATTTTTATTTGGTGATGTGAAATTTTGTAGTTCTATAATTATATGTTAATTTTTGAATTTTGGGGTCATAGTAATTTTATTTAATTTATTGGAATATGAAAAATGTATGAAACTCACCGCCTGACACAATGAAAATTATTATTGCCTCTATCTTTTAATGCATGTATTGGATCATATGTAATTTATTTAAAGCTGATTTTTGGATATGTTATAATCCTAGGTGTCTACTATTTGTGATAATTTTTGTAGATTTTTCTATGGCATAAAAATGTGATAAATAGACCTACAAGTTAAGGTTAAGTAAGCTTATTGAGGTAAGCACATTCTCACCTGCAACATGATGAGTTTATGAAAAGTTTGAAATCTATGTTCATGATGGTTTTATAATGATTTCTCATGATGATTTTTTATGAAGTATTATTATGAAGTTTTCAAGGTATGAAAGTTTATAAATGTTTTGATGATAATGTTTTTCAAAGCATGAAAGTATAAATATGCATGGATCCTGGGTATGTTTTTCAATTTATGTTTTCAAATTACCTTTTCATTAAATAGTTTATCTTATCAATAAAAGTAATACGAAACGAATGTAATGACATCTGTGACGTCCGTAAAGGGGGCATTACATGTGCTTCCATCGCCACTGTGTGTATTTTGAGCCTTATGGCCTTTGCTTGTTGATCTGAGACCTCCTATGACTCATTTTGATGTGTAGAGTCCATCCATGTTCTCCATGGGAACCAATTTCAAGGTAGGGAATCTATTACATGCTTTCAATGATGTTTTTATCAAATTAATTAGCAAATTTGAAAGAAAAAAAAAAGACTAGATGACGTTTTCAACTATGTTTTATTAAGATGCATATATGTATATGTATATATTAAAATTTGAGATCATATGATTTATTCTTTCCTTGAAAATGGAGTTTTTATGTTTGATAAATGATTTATCTCTAGGTTATTCAATTCTCTTTTTTTAATTATTATGATTTTTTTAGATTTAATCTATTATTGAATACGTTTCTTTAAATTTTAGATTTTTATTTTAATATTTTCTTAGTTTTAAAGATTTCAGAGAAAAAATTGAATTATTTCTTATGTTTTAAGGCCTTTTTGTAGTTTCTCAAAATTTTGAACTTCAAAAGTCTTCAAAATATTTATAAATTTAGTTAATGACACTGTTTTGGGTCGTGACAAATTTTCCACCTATTGACAATCAAAAGACACTAAATGATGTGAGTCTACTAATCATTTCAGACTTAAGGTAACATTCATAAAATGATTAAAAATAAAAGAATTTTGATTCTTATCATGTAATTATTTAAGAATCATATTTCTATCCTAGCTCTGGTTTAATGTATTCAAAGCACATTGGTGTCTCTATTAAGTAATCAACATTACTACAACTCAGATGAAGTTGTTCCACTCATCTGGAAATAAACAACACCACAATCTTTAATAAAATAAACTGTCTAGCTTTATCAACCAACTATAAACCAATATTTTATACTACATACAATATAATTATACCTTCTACACATAAACTCTTCATATACATGAGTAATAACCATTAACAAGTATTGAAAACTTTATGATATTTACATTTGTGTATATATATAATTAGGCATTGCAATTTCTATTAGCCCATCGTGTTTATATCGGGTTGAGACTCAATATATATAAAAAATACCTCAATACTAACATTATATGTTATACGAATGGGTTACAAAATCTCGACACTAACACAACAATGTCTTAACATGGATTGACACGAACACGACCCGCCCTAACACATTACCTAAGTTACACGAAACTCAACATAAGCCCCCAACTTGAACTAACTTACAACCTGAAATCATCCCGAAACATTTTATACATTTAAATCTACAAATTATGCACCAAAATTACATAAAAGTAACATAAAAACACATTTTTTTCATAAAAAAATAACTTGGTTCTATACTACAAAACACATCCAATGTCTTAGTAATGTCAATTTATCATTCGTGACAGGCTGCCACAGACTCCAGAGAACTCAAGCGGTCAGGTTAGGAAGAAATATTTATTATATAATAAGTAGATGTTTCTTTAACCGAATTTCTCTTCCAAGAGCCAATGCTGTTGAAAGACCAGAAATGCTCGATATATATACACTAGTGTAAAATGTTTTTTTTTTTAAATAATAGACTAACCAAAAACGGGTCAATTTATGTGTATGTGTGATATCAAGTAGAACAAAGAACAAAATAAGATGGTAGGTTCCTACTAGTAACATGTTAGGATAGATGCCCTTGAAAAATATGATGTTTTGAAAAGAACGTATTTATAAATAAATAAAGTGAACCTATTCATCATATTTGCATGTATCTACTTTTGAATACTTTATGAATATCATTAAAATTTTATAATTATCTATGTGACCTTAAATATTGTATATAAGGGTTGTATACAAAAGGATAATATTCAAGGATGATAATTATAATTGTCAGTAATATATAATTAATTATTCAATTAAAATATGGAATCTTTAATTGAGCGTTACTAATGCAGGTTATACTATTAAAGAATGGAATGGCCTTATCCGAACCGTTAATATAATAAATCATTAAATAAGTTCTTGTACATAATAAGATTATGTAGAACCGAGACATGTGATATGAACAGCTAATAATTTCCATTAAATAAAGAAAATTCTAATCATATCGACCAATGTTCATATATAAGATGATCTTAATCTTTAGTTATTAGGAAACTTCTATTTATGGATTTATGTCTTTTGATCTTGGTATGGATTTGAGGATCTAATCTTATTCCTTGTATCTTGAAGTCATAATGATGTAAGTAGCCAAAAATGCTAATATTACAAGATAGAATCTATTACTTGTCTAACGAGAAGCAGATAAATAATTTTCTTGAGTATTTATTTCGGGCTTGAATAATATGAGCGGTCAATTTGTGATTAAGTTCATAAATTTATTATTCACTAAAAAATCAATAGCACTCAAGGATAAAGAAGTAATTAGAGAGGTTAATGGATTTCACCTAGCTCTAATTATAAATTATTTATGGAGGATTGACTTATGTATAATGCCTATATCAAATAGACGACTCTAAGAAATGAGTAATTATATATCTATAATTTCGAGAGTGCAAGTCTAAGTATTTAGTGGAGTTACATGGCAATTAATAAAAGAGTAATACATTAACTAAAGTGTTTAATTAATATATTAGTTTTATTAGAGCTTCAAAATAATTGGTCCATTAGTCCCTCTGCCATCTTTGTAAACAGTGTTTGGATAACTAGAATTATTGATTTAAATAATTAATTTTGAATCATGGAATTTTAAATTAAATAATGCTCAAAATAAATTAATTATTAATTAATGTATATTTATTAAATAATTAGATTATTTAATAAATAAAAATAAAAAAAAATAATTTTGAAAGGTACACAGTGGGTGGGTCCCACTATGTATGGTGCCTATGTAATCAAGGGAAAGTCCCTTGTGCACGTTATAGCTTATTTACAAAGTTTCCATATTTAGTATTTTTATTTTTGAATAAATGTAATTTAATTTAAAAGTGGAAAGTTGAATATGGAAATAAATGAGATTCAGTTAGTTTTCTCACCTACACTGTTATTAGAATGGTGTCATATGCACAAAGAATCTCTTTGTGTGTGGCGGATGCTATAGTACTGGGAAGGAAAACTAGTGTCTTTTACTTTAATTGAATATTTGATATTAAATTAAAATAATAAGACTTTTCAAAAGTGATTAGCTCTCTCGTTTTCTATAAATAGAGGTTTCTTCTATTCATTAGAGACACACTTATGAGTCTTAAAGAGACTGAGATGTGACACCCTGTCTTTTTAAGCGATCACCTAACATTCTTTAACATCATTTCTTAAACATCAATCTTACTTACTTAGTAAGAAAAATACAAAATATTTTCTTCTTCTTTTCCTTTCCTTTTAACATACTTTGAAACATACTTAAAAGCTGTTACAACTTCTGTCACAACTTGAGTTGAGATATTGTTTAACACTTGACTTTAAAACTATTTCAAATCATTTCTTAAAACTTAATAAGAAATATTAACTGAATTATAGCTTAAAATTTAACTTTATAATTATATAAAACATCTCGATGAATATATCTTAAAACTTTGAAAACATTTCTTAAAACTTTGATTTTGTTAAAACTTTGAAAATACTATATCAAATAGTGGAAAAACATTTTCTTTGGGCAACGGAAACATACTATAGTGGTATCCAACCCAAATCTTCGCATCTATCCTCCGCAGCACCAAGCTCTTCAAACAGGTCCTACTAGTCACCCCCATAAGACTACCTATAACATGAAGGAACTTTAATGAGCTTTCGCTTAGTAAGTTCAAACATAATATCACAAATCATTAAAACACGCTTTAAAAGCTTTTCTCATAAAAACCTTTCTCTTAAAACGTTTTTCATAAACAATTTTCATAAAATATATCTCAAACGTTTTTCTTAAAATGTCATTTATAAACCCCTCTCTTGTAAGCATAGAAGTGTTTTTCATAAACATTTAACGTAAAACATTTCTCAGAATGTTTTTTATAACATATAAACATTTCATAACAAGGAATACATGCAAAATCAAAATGCATGTTTCTATTTTTGCTCAATTATGAGTTCATTTCTTAGTTTAACTTTTTATCTTTGTTCCTTAGCTTTCCTTATCTTATAAACTTTAGTGTTCGTGCTAACATCATTAATCATGAGATTATAAACATGATGCTTCCCTTATGGAAGACTTTAGACCATTGAACACCAAGGTCATAACTTTAACTTTGCTCATGTACCTCACATCAAGAAGGTCATAACTTTAACTTTGCTTGTGTACCTCACATCAAGGAGGCTGCTACGACACTTTCTTTTTGTCTTTGTTTTACCTTCTTATAAACTTGGTAAGCATAACAAATGCTTACACATTTTGGTGCTATAACTTAGCATTTAAACATTTAGCATGGCAATGCAAACATGTTGCATAACATGACTTAAACTTTAAATCATATTACATAACACACGCAATCCTACTTTAAATACCTTGAAAATAATAACTTGAACTTTTAAAAACGTTATGCATATCAAATGCAAATATACTTTAAACATAACAATTACAAATTCATTGCAAATCTTGTTTTGAACTTTAAACTTTATGCATATCATATGCAAACATACAACATATTCAAAACATTTGAAATTCATTTGCTTCATACTGTAGGTAAAGTTTGAAACTTACTTGGTCCTAGCTCTGGTGTTCTTGTCTTATTCCTTTTCCTTTCATTAGTCAGCTTTTGTGTCCTAATTAAATGATACCTGACTTATTAGTTAACTTTTCATATTATCAATCTACTTAATTGATAACAAAACTTAAACATTAATCGTTCATTCCTTTTTACTTAACTTAGTATACTATCAATTTACTTTCTTTTACTTTGATTTGTAACCCACCAGGGTTATGTTTCCCTTTACTTAACTCTGTAACCCATCGAGTTATCACTCATTTTACTTAACTCAAAAACCTATCGGGTTGCCCTATTTATTTACTTTACTTTATAACCCACCAGGTTGCCTTTCTTTTACTTGAACATCCCTTATTAAATTTCCTGTCTCATGTAACGGTTTTGTTACTTAATGTATTATGGAACATTTTCTATCTAAGTGGGTTTTACTAATTTGGAGTGTTTGGCTCCACTTAAACCGTTTTTTTAAAATGATGATTTTACCCTTAATGGGTTTTTCATCAATTTCGTAACTTGTCAAACTTTTTGCTTAACTTTTCCTTTCATTTCTTACATATAATGGAAAAATTCACGTTAAGGAGCATTTTTTAACGTCGGGTGTTTCGGGTTCGTTTTGACATTTTTTCATAAAATAACCATTTTGCCCTTAATGTTCATTTTTTTTATTCTTTCATTGACTAAACTTTAAATCCTTAAAACTTAGCATCTATAATTATTCACTGTCTACAACAGTGTAGGAACCTAACGTTCCCCAATGAAAACCCAGTTGTCACATGATTTTACAGTTTTGGCCCGAAACATAAAAAATCTTGACATTTTTACCCCCGGGACCAAAACAACCACTTTATACCAAAACGTTTAGTTTTTTTGCGAGGAATAAAACTTTACAAAGTTTCATGGTTAAATTCAAAACATTTCATAACGTTTTCATCTTATGAAATTTTGTGCTCAAAATATCGTAAAATTTGACACTTATTAACCGTGATTTTGCTAATCCGTCCACATTGTCTCAACAGTTTCAATAAGTTCTATAATTTTTGTGTTTTAAATTTCTTGAAATTTCAACGTTATAGTGGACTTTTTAGCTGATTTTCAAATCTGCCAAATTTTAGCAAAACTTTGCAATTTAGTCCTTTTGAAATTTTACAAAACTTCATTCACAAAAGTTATTTTCCTTACTATTTTGGTAGATCCTATACCATGTTTGGAAAATAAATTGGCCTTTATGCCCTCAAAATCCTATTGTTTTGAAAACTAGTGAAACTTTACAAAGTTAAACAATTTTCTACTTTTTAACCACAAAATCCTTACTTTCTTTCTTTCTATCCTTATCATCATCAATATTAAACATAAAACAATCATGCCATAATGTTCATCTTACATACCATAGCTTAAAACATTTCATTAAACACTTAGCATGCAACAAAACATAAACTTTCAAGACTTCAGTTTGGAATTTTACCAAGGCATTCCTCAAGCTTTTACACCTCCTCTTTGGTGCTTGTTCTCGGCTTAAATTCCTTAACATAATCACAGTAAAAACTCCCTCAAAAACCCATCCATAACTTGGAAGAAAACCATTAAAATCCTTAGGGAAAATGTTAGAATTTTTACCTTAAAACCCCTTAACCTCCTTAAGAATACTTGCTCTTGTTTCTTTGCATGCTTTGGAGGAATTTCATCAAAATCTTCAAAGAGAAATGCCTAGGGGGACTGTTTCTACTAGAGAAGAAATGGGAAAAATTTCATGAAACCAAATCTTTTTAATTTTCAACAAGTCCTTGACTATTTATAGTCACCACTTTAGGGACTTGTTTGAAAATGAAAAATTGCCCAAAACATGTAGCACATTCTCCACCCTTGGAGTGTCCTTTTTTTTTTTTGGTGACTAATCATGCTTAGTCACCCTTAAGCATCATTAGGGGTAAAAGTGGCAAGATTTGGTTGGCCACATCAAGGGGGGTGTGGCAATTTCTCATTCATTTGAGTGTCCCATGGTTGGTCCCACAAAGACTTTTTACACAGTCTAAATTTATACTGACAGTATTTTTCTTATAATATTGGTATTCCTTTCTATACAATTCATGAGGTCCAATAATCTCCTATACTTATTTACATCCATCACATAATATAATCCTTATACTGCTTAACTTTATACAATTCAATTTTATACTAACAGTATTTTTCTTATACTGTCAGTATATTCTCTATATTTTTACAAGCTTACATAGCATTCTTTACTCATTCATGTCCTCCAAACAGTATTATTTCTATACTGTTTTAACTTTAAATAGTTCAATTTCTACACTGCGTTACTTTTGCAGTACAATTTTCATACTATATAACTTTATCAATGTAGTTTGTTACACTTCATTATTCTAATATTGTATAATTTTTCATATTATTATACAGTATTTTCCTTAAACTGTATTTTTATCTTAATATTTGTTGCAACAATTAAGCTTTGCAGCTTATTTTTCATATCATTCCTTCTTTATTTGAGACTATGGCATTATTTTTATCTTTAAAAATCCTATTTTTGCTTTCATAAACTTTATCATAAAAATTGGATTAAACGATAATCCTTGTAATAAATATTTCTACTTAACATAATCATTAAGTTATTGCATTTTTAATGTGTTAAAAATGCTTGGGTATCACATGAGAGTACTTTGCAAAAATATTCCCACATAGGCATGTAAGAGATAGAAAAGAGAGTGAAGGAAAGTGCTTCATCCTAAGACCCATTTTGCTCATGTATTGAGAATTTATGGGTAACTTAAATTAGTTAAGTGATCTTTTAGAAACCATATTTCTTTAATGCTCACCCGTTCATCCATTCGGTGCCAAGGACTAGACAAGGAAGACAATAGTTTAATCTAAAGAGAACATCCTTTGTTAGCCGCTCGTTTTCTGTTCATCTTCATTCATTCCGGTAAACAAAGTATTATATATTCATTTATGTGTTAAATTAATATAATCTATAGTGGTTTTACAAAAGTTTTGAGAAAATTTTTGTTGTACACTATCCGCATCACAACCGTCTCCACTATTTTTATGAAAATTGTTTTCCAAAACCAGCATAACAAATGTTCAATTGTGGTTTCGTCAAGTACAAAATAGATCTTCTCCTTTATCTTTGTTAATCATCATATTGACAAGAGTATCTACGATATCATTCTCTTGAATCAGTTTTCTCTCGGTTGTAACCTTTGATCGATGATATATGGCCAAACAAGTTCATGATTTTGCAGAAGTAGAACCATAGAAGGTCATCCGACTCCTAGAGCCCTGAGTGTCTGTCTTGTTAAGCACCGAATTGTGAGGCAAGTATGGTTTCCCAACCTTTTCCCTCATTTTTCGCAAAGTGTCCCAAAATTCTCTCGCAATGTCAAAAGTTGGCTCGGCCATAACGATAGAGGGGGAAAAAAAGTGGTGGGTAACAGATTCATGGCAGCTTTGAAGGAGGCTTTCCAAATATCCACCGTCTTGATGGTTCGAGCATTTTTATGGACATCACATAGGAGACCTTGTATCTTGTTATGACTCATGTTCATGTTGGCATCAAGAACCGTAGCGGAAAGCAAATGGGAGCTGCATAATTTTCGAAGGTTTCGCCATTTTGTCGAAATCGGTTTCCATGGCATGCTGAACTTGTTATGTTTGCAGGCACATATGGTATCCGAGACAATTTGATGGGAGAAGAGAAGGTTACCATTTTGCTAGTGAAAATAAAAAAAGAACAAAGAGCCTGAAAATGAAAAATGATTTGGTTAGAATTCAGAAAACTTCCTTCAAAAATTGCATAAAATACATGGCTCAATGAAAAATTTGTAGAATTTACAATTTCAAATTAGGAGTTAGGCTCATCTCATATTTGATTCTTGAAGTATTGATTCTTGAAGTATGTGTGTGAATAGTCATTTACAACTTGCTGTGTGCAACTCAGATAAGTCCATGTAAACAAAGTTGATTATGATAAATTGCTGGACGAAAAATTTTCGGAGGCCATGGGCCTACTTTTTATATCAACAATCTATTCATGTTGACAAACTCGCTACTAAAGCTTTGAACCTTTTATTTGTTCTCAAAATCTCTCCCTTTTTTACCTAAAAAAAATATCTCTTTTTTAAAAAAAAAAAAAAAACACAGAGGTTTGTTTTCTTTACTTTTCTTGTTGATGACTTGCCACAACCCGCAAACTTATTACTTTGATGCACTTGAGTGAAAGTACTATTATAGCTCAATGTTTCGTTGCACCTTTTGAACTCTGGCTCTTTTTTTTTTCCATGAGTTCTCTAAGAAAGCAAAAATAGTTTTTCAGGCTGATAGAACAATGGTGAAATGTGATGTTAACAAAGAAAATGGCTTAACTTTATTTTGATGGCCTCCATAAAATGTACTTAGTTTCAAATATTCGTTAAGTATGTCTTTGCAATCTTAGATTATAATTGTCTGTATTTTTGAACTATTGGCGTTAAAATTATCCTATTAATAGTGTTTCTTCGGTAATATATATATATATATATATATGTATATATACATATGTATGTATATATACATATGTATGTATGTATGTATGTATGGAGAAGGCATATGATGTTTCAGGTCTTATACCTATTATCAATTCCTTTTAGCAGTGAATTTAATATTTCTCATATTTGTTGGGAAGGTTCATAATCCATTTCAATGGCTGAGTTTTGCAAAATCGATGAGTACTATCACACGCGCCTACCTTGGTATATGGAATCAATTCTTCTGGAAATTAACTATGGTTTAGTGTCTTAATTTTTAGAAGTAATCAAAAGTTTTTCTTATGTCGCATATACCAACGGAGTGAATTCGTTGGGCTTTGAAAAAAAAAAAAAAACCATTAATGACCTCCCTCTCCCATGCAAATAAATCGTTGGGTACAGAAGTATCATTCTTTTGAGCTTTAATAGTGGTGTTTGTCTATACACAAAGATGGAGAAATTCATCTCGTTCTTCCATCGATAAACTTACAAAGATGATTTTAGATTTTATGTTTATGCTTTGTTTTCTTCTTTTTTTAAAAAAAAAAATTTAAAGGAGGCCGGGTGAGCAAATAGATTTTCAGGAATTGATTTTTCTCTTAATTTTTGTCTCAAAATTATTTTTTTAATGTTTCTCAAATGATATGATCACTAAAAGTGTACATTGGACTTTTCGTGCTTCTCATCCGTCGAGATCATTTACAGCCTCAGAATCTTCTTGTTTTGATGCTCCCTCAACGGTGATGTTGTAGCCACCGCTGCTGCAACCAAAAAATTTGCTGGCGTCGTTGGGGGAGGCAAGGAATAAAGATCAGGGTGGCCCATATTCATGGAATCGACGAAGTGAAACCCTTGCCCTGGGTTCGGACCTCTTCGAAGCTTTACGTGACCTTTCTCCAAAAAAACAACCAAGCAAATTACAAAAAGAAAATTTAAAAATGAATTGAATCATTTGGGCGAAGAAGGACATGCAGAAGAAAGAGAGGCACGGAACTCAAATGCAAGAGAAAAGGAGCACGAAAAAAAAAAAGGGGGGGAAGCTGAAGAAGAAGCACAAAACACCCAGAGGATTGGGGTAAGAAGAGAACTCACGATGGCTGAAATTTGCGAACTAACTCAATTTCTCTTGACCCCTGCTTTTACCCCAGTTGCTAGAATAAACCCTAGAAATATAGAGGAGGGGGAGAGTGAGAGAGAAGAAGGAGACTTTTGGAAAGATTTTCTTCTAGCATAAACCCTAGAAAGAGAGACGGAGGGAGGGAGAGGGAGAGTGAGAGAGAAGAAGGAATCTTTTCGAAAGTTTTTCTTCTAGCATTGGTTTTCAGCAACAGTGATGTCTCAGTCGGTTAACTAACCATTACCCTTGTAATCAGTTCAGTATCGGTTCTTAATTTTAAAAAACCGATGTTGCCGAACCGATCAAAGCCATCTGTTTTTAAGAAATGACTAGCCCTAATATATAGTTGTTTATTTGGATATATAATGTTTGACAATGTTATCATTTCAGAATTAAAAACTAGTTTCAGATGATTATTTTTTACTGTCCTCTGCACACAAAAACGTGCAACTTAGATTCATTCTTTAGCATTGTTTATTAAACAACATGCGGTTCATCTTTATTTTTAATTAAACAACAAGTACATGAAAAAACATATAACCGCACAAGTGCCTAATGGTTTAACATGGAAATAGTTGCACATCATGCAATACTCCTAGGGAGAGCACGCAAAGGCTGAGCCTTCTGCAAGGTGAGACCAAACTTTTCTTCCATGTTTATATCCTCTTGTGCAACTCCGTCTTCCAACTTCCAGTCAAAGGAGTGAAGCAGCGAACCTAACAACAAAGGCAACATCCTAATTGCCAAAGGCAAGCCGGGACATATTCTTCGCCCACCACCGAAGGGAGTGAGCTCAAAGTCCCGACCTCTCACATCAATATTTGATATCAAAAACCTCTCTGGAATGAACTTCTCTGGGTTCTCCCAAATGTTTGAGTCTCTAGAAATGGCCCATACATTGACTAGCACTTGTGCACCTTTCGGTATTGTGTAGCCACAGACTTCAACGTCCATTATTGCTTTGCGCGGAAGCAATAATGGAACCGTAGGATGCAAGCGAAAGGTTTCTTTGACAATGGCTTGCAAGTAAGGAAGCTGAGCTATGTCTGATTCTTTCACTATGTTTCCTTTGCCAATAACTTGCTCTAGCTCTGCTTGGGCTTTTGACATGGTCTCTGGGGCTCTTAGTAGCTCAGCCATTGACCACTCCAGCGTGGATGAAGTGGTCTCAGTGCCCG
>CAMOHE010054471.1:62605-109997 GCA_946598075.1 Artocarpus hirsutus | reverse complement strand
TCTTTTATAAATTCAAAATTTATATGGTAAATTATTAATTTACCAGTTAAGACAGATTTTAAACTAGTCTTACAAATATTAGGAAGAACAAGTTTTACGTGCCATATTCTTGTCCATGGTATGCTGTTCTTTTCTCCCTTTTTATTTTTTTATTTTTGCTTTTTCGGTACACTAATTTGTGCTTTCTCTTTGACGATTCCGCTTCGAAATTCTTCCTTTTTGCCATGCCTGTGTATTAACAACAATTGTAAGCATTAACCAATTCATTTACTCTTAGGAAAATAATACAATAAAAACAAAGAATAAAAACACATAGAGATTTACGTGGAAACTCATAACGAAAAAAAAACCACCGATAAAAGAGAAGAAAATCACTAAACTCGTAAAAATTACAAAATAGGAGCGATTAAAGATGCTAAAATTCTATAATAATGAACCTTAATGCAATACATCATATATACAAAACCCTATGGACTCAAAAATATAAACTAAATGGCCTAAAAATACAAAGGTCCGTATCGCAAGGGTGGAGCCCGCACACCTCTGATGAGATCAATGGTAGGCTACCCTCCGCTACCACAACAAATCTTATGAAAAATCTCATATTTGTTTTTTTACTACAATTGTAGCACCGTGAGCTTTTTAGGTTTAGCCAAACTGAATTCGAGTCACCATATTCTAACAATTACCAAATAGCATTTATCTTTAGTAACCAGATCTAAGATCATTGCCACAAATGCAAGAAGAAGCGCAAACAATATCTCAAACTAGCAATATCATGTTTAAAGTGAATTGTTTTTGAAAAAATACTTCTAAGCATATTCATGTACATAAAGAGATCAAAGAACACACTAAAATAAAATGTACATTTAAACGAATAGCAATATGCAAGGATCGGAAAAGCAGCCATTAGTTTCCATTTCCATATGAGTGAGATGAACAAAAACAACAATGTTTTAAGCAAGAGTAAAAAAACTACGTGGGGTAGGATAAATTCAAGAGAAAGCAAAGTTAGATAAAAATAAAAAGGATTAGTGATGTGAACTAGTCATGGCTAGAACAATAAATATAATAAATATCCTAGCAACTAGCTAGTATAGTATTAGCCTCAAGCATCGATGCTAAGGTTAGCTATAACATAACAATTAACAACAAATGTATTGTAATAATTGAAAGATTTATTATCCACAAATCTCATATTTATGATGTTAATGAATCATTTATCACGTCAATCTCATATTTACCAAAAACAATCACTCTGATCCATTGGAAATAAGTGTGTTTAAATAAAAGATGTTATGAATTTATGTGATAGATATTCCTCTTAATCTCAGCCAAATTAAAACTTTTAGTTCTAAAATGCTTTTTCACACTGAAAAAAAAAAATCAAAACAAGGATCTAATGCTATTAAAAAGATTTCTTAATGTTACGAATAATGCTTTTAGAAGTCCCTCAAGGTGTTACAAATACACCTTCAAATTGAGCCTCCTTCGTTAGAAAATCAGTTACAATTGTCAAAACGTTACAAAACGTTTTGATGGGTTGTTTATTACATAATAGAAGTACTTTTGTGCCAAAACATGACTATGTGGCAAGCCAAACCAACTAGTTTCATACCTTCTCTCTTCTTTCTTCCCCGCTTTTAGGGAAGATATCAATATACGTGGAAAGCATGATCAAAAGATAGTACAAATATCAACTCACACAACTAGCTACTCTACAAAAAGCACAATAAATTAATAACATCCAGTTCAACTTGTAAATTTGAATCAAACACTCATGGAAAAATAATATACTTGGTTCTACAAACAAGTCCTCTACAAGATATAGATTGAACCGATATCGAGAATCCCAAAGCACAAAGATCATACAAAAAATTATCATGAAAATCCAACGAGTAAAAAACACAACCAATCACTAAATAAACGAAATAAATGTACAAATAAGTCGAGGTAAAAAGTGTCAAACTAACTCAAACTAAAAAGAAACAGAAAAGTTCAAATAACTAGGATAAACGTCCATCAACTAGAGCAACGACCATCAATGCCACTAAAAAGAGGAAAATGTCCGGGATGAGTTGAAACTCCGTTGTTAGAAAACAAGATCCTATTGTCGCTTTGCACTGATCACTGCACTTACGATTTACGTACCTAAACAGAATTAACAATAAATAATTGTCAAACCATTTGAAAAAAAAAAAACCCAAAAAGCCAAAAAAAAAAAAAAAAAAAAAAAAAACAGAATTTCCATAGAAAACTGAACGAGCTAGGTTGAAAGATTGGAGAACAACAAATACCATATTTACCAAGTAAATCTCTTATTTATCAAAAATATCATTATGATTTGATGGAAACAAGTGTTTTTCCTTTGGACAACTTGCTTTACCAATTTTCAAGTGCTGTTCAACACCCCCTTGCCCCGCCCCCCGGCGCCGCCGCCCCCCCCCCCCCCCCCAACCAAAAAAAAAAAAAAAGAAACACTCCAGAGGAAAAGACCTGTCCAGACGAAGGAAGTGAGCGGAGAAGACCCGTTTCCATGTACTTTGGGGAAATAAGGCCAGCCCATTTAGACTGTGGGATGGTAGGTATTGATCCTTGCATATGCCTTTGGCCCTAGGAAGAGCATACTAGTATGGAGGATCATCCTCCAGATAGATAATGGTACTCCTAAATAACTACTCGGAACGAAGCTTCATTGGAAAGTAGGTTAAAAAATCATTTTCCAAAATCTCAGACTACAAATCCCATGTCACAATTGGAGTAGGTCTTTAAAAATACCTAAATGAAGGAGAGAGAGGATACCACTATGAAAATGGATTGCAATGTTCGTATATGTCTTTTTTTCTTCTTTTCTTTTCTTTTCTTCTTTCTCTTTGGCGAAGCTCGGCCCCGATCTGTCGGCATTGCAATATTTGGACAGAGTTCGGTGAAGATCGACGGTGGTGAGCGATGACAATGAACGCTGGTGAGGGAGGAGGAGAAAGAGAGAAAGAGAGAGATCGTGAAAGAGAGACATGCAATGGAGAGGAACCTAAGGTAAAATCATCTTCACAAGACTAAAGGGTTAGTTGCATTGTTGTATCCTTAGCTATTAGCTTTTTTATAATATACTCTAAACTTTTAATTTTAGTAAAATACTTATAAACTTAAATTATTGATAATTGAGATTTAATAGCTATTTTAATTCTTATTCAGTATTCTTTTTCATATATTGAGCTTTAATTTTCTCTTAATATGACGAGCTTTACCTTTAAAAAAAATTCATATGAATCTCGTGACCAAAATCGTCTATTCCTTTTAATGTTCCTTAGTTAATGGATCTTGATTGCTAATAAATTTTAAAGCTTAAAGTGTACTTTTTCAAGATTAAAAGTTTAGAGCGTATTATAAAAAAAATAATAATTCAAGGTACAACATGCAATTTACTACGAAACTAAATAAATACTCATGGGTGTGTTGTTTGACCATTGGTGTCGTTTAACATTTTGTCGTCGTTTATTTATTTTTATGTTGTTCCTTTTCATTTCGTTGAATGTTGTCGTTTTACTTTTTTTTTTCCGTCGTTAATTTTCCGATGTTCTACTTTGCGTCATTATCTTGTCGTTTTATATCGTGCCGTCGTTTCCTTTTACGTCGATTTACGTTATTGTCGCTCATTGGTTTCACATTTCCTCTAGTTTTACACTTTCATGTCGTTTTATGCTTCTATTGTCATTTTCTAATTTTAAAAGTCGTCTACTCGTCTTCGCTGTTCGTCTCTTGTCTGCCAACATTTTTTTTTTTTTTTTTCTGATACACTCCCAACGTTTTTCACGTTGTTTATTTTCTATTCATTTATTTATTTGATATATTTGCCAGATCATGTTTGTCTGTAAATTGCAATCAATTCTGCGTCGTCAAACATTCTAGGGACAGATGTACAACTGCTTTTTTGATTTGATGTAATTTTCCTCTTTATATATATTATTTTTTAAAGGATTGACTCTTTTCCCTTTTTTTATTTTTTATTTTTTTGTGTGACTGAGCAGGTCAACAGACCCATTTACTCTTTTCCTTTAATCGTATGCCATGTGGGACAAGGTAATGAACCCTTGCTCCATGGCAAGAAAATGATGATACTCATCATAAAGAAAAGGGTAACACTAATAAGCCACTAATGGACTGCTTCTTCTTGAAGAACAATTTAGTTATCTTTAAGGGTTTTTTTTTTTTTTTTTTTTTTGCATTAGTTTAAGGGCTTGTTTAGTACGGGAATTTAAAATAATATAGTTTAAAAATAGTAATTTAAACTATGAGTTCTAAACTTTGTGATTTAAATAATAGTTTTGAAAATAACATTGAAAATATAAATGTTTAAAATAAGAATAAAACATCACATCAAATTTAAAACGAGAACCAGTATTTAAAAAACTATAGTTTTGAAAAAAACAAAAATAAAAATAAATTTTACTATAAAAAATGGTTTAAATTGTATAAATTTAAAAAGAAGACAAAGTTTAGATTGTTAGTGTTTTAACTAGTTTAAAACAATCCCCATCATTTGAATTAGTTTCAATCATTACTTCACCAAATGCCAAGTTTGGACTGGACTAAACTAATACACGAAACGGCACATAAACAGATTTCACTAGTTGGTCAACGCAAAAGTTGTCCAGTTTAACTATCAAGAGTAAAAACAAAATACAAAAACTTACGACTAATAAAGTGTTTGAAAAATGAGTTAAAACTAAAAGTTAAAACTGAAAGTACTATAACATAAAAAAATTTTACATTGTAACATACTTTTGCTTTACACTGTAGCACATAAAAACTTTACACTGTTTGATTTAGAAATAAATGAGTTAAAACTCACTTTGCCAAACACCCAACAAGAGGTTTTGGGAAAATTTTCAGCTTATGAACAGAAACATATACGAGCAAATAGCACAAGCTCGTAGCTTTTATAGGGAGTACGATAAAAGGTTCATAATCATTTTGTACACTTAATAAGTCATCACAGTTTTAAAGTACAGGCATTCCACACCACAGCTCAAAAGGGCAGCTCAAACAACACAACTATATCACACTTGGGCATTTTATGACTAAATACGTAAAAGCTCACAAAGTAAAATTTAGAAGGAATAAAAGAAGCTTTACAACATTTGTCCTTCACTCTGCCACCGCAAGGGAAACTTCATGTTAAACAAACTCAAAGCGCATAAGAAGTTTTACAGATCTGTACTTTTCTCCCTTTCGGTCATGCAATGGAATTGCTCGGATTCCTTTCCTTAGCTCGGATACAGGCAGGCAAGTTTGGCCGCCGAAGTCATCCTTTTCTGACAAGTCATATTCGTGAACTTCAATACGAAGTAGAGCCAGTTCTGGAACAGTTAGTGGAAATTCAAACTCCTCATTCCAGGCGGGTATCCAGTTATCTTCTAGAGTCCTTGTTTTCTTCATTACAGAATCCGCAGGAACTCCAGCAATGCCAATCTGCATTTCAATTTATCAAAATCACATTTGAAGCTCTGTAGTTCCAAGAAAGTTACTCAAGGTAAAAAGAACAACGGGAGAAGATGGAGAGAATAAAAAATGAGGTGACATTGCAATGAAAAAAAAAAAAAAAAACCCAAAACCACAATAATTTGTACATAAACAAGACCCTCACTTCTAAGGGGGAAAAAAACAGGTTCCTGAATATCGCAGTGACTCTAGACAAGGCAATTTTACCACGAGACCAACTTGAGAAAGAATAATAGGCATATAGAAAATCATGGCGTATGCTTACCCTTGTATAAAAATCTGGTGGGGAATATGCATCAAAGTGCGTATGCTGAAAATCGTAATACCATCCTTCACCCATATAAACAGATACCTTTTCAATAAGAAGAAATTGCAGCTATCAGTTAAGACATGAACAAAGTGAAGAAATAATATACGAGACACTTGAAAAGGAGGCTTAAGGAAACTGAGTATAATCAGAAGCATGGAAATAAAGCACTCACCTTCAGAGTTTTTTTAACAGGCAATTTGACTTTAGGGTCAAAGACTTCATTTTGCGGACCTCTCTTAAGTAGAAACTCTGGTTTTTTCACGTAACCACACCCACCATTGGATTTGAACATTCCATGCATTAACCAGAGTGATCTCCCGTATCCCTTTCACACGAAAAAACCAACAATGCGAAGCACTTAGCAGATATGAACTGCCGGCAAACATTTTTGGCAAGCTGAAAACAATACACAATCAAGAAAACAAGCAAAAAATTGTTTTGCAAGCTTCCCGCATGATTGAGACAAAGCTCAAATCTAATTAGCTTTCTCAATTGCAGTTCCTATGTCAAAGCTGAAACAGCCAAGTCAGCAAACACTTTACCTTTTCACGGAAAACCTGCTAGCAATTCCTTTGAACCTTAATATGAAATTATAAAAAAATAACCTATAACTGGACTGCCACAGACTATAATATGCCAGCTCACAATGACACTTAATACTAGTAGACCCTTCCAACTCTAGGTATCAATCAAGGAAATAGAAAATATGAATCCAGTAAAAAACCCCATAATATTGAATAAATAAAAAAGCTACCTGCATGTTAAATGCAACCATCTGAGCCCCATGCGTCCACCCGATTAATGGGTTATAATTTGATGAGTCAAAACGTGTGCCCTTTGGATAGACTCTCAGAATATTCCGCTGGGTAAACCTATAGAAAAGCAATCATCAAAATTTTAAAACTTACAAAACATGCCATGAATAGAACAATGGACTGACTGAATGAACTTATGTATCTTAAACCTATCCAATTCAATCTTTTCTAGTAAATTTAACTCCATCAAGAAACCGTTCCTGACTATGATCACAGGTACTAATTTGCACAATTTTCCCACTGTAGTCAATCTAATTATACTATTAGAAGGCTCTAAAATTAAAGCTCCTTTTTGCTTATCCATTGAATTCAACCAAACAACAAAATGAAGACCACCTTCAAGGTCAATCAAGATATTCTATCACGCTAATGAAAATTTTTCAAACTAATTAATGCAGGCATGCACTTTGAATGTATATCATCAAGATGCTATGTTGTTCATAACTACAAACGATTAATGGTTCGATTGGTGCGCAGGTTTCGAATGATGTGGTTTAGAACTTTATGGTTTGAACTATAGGTTCTAAATTGTGTTTAAACTGTGGTTTTGAACTGACGTTTAGAACGTAAAGGTTTAAAACGAGAATATCAATTTTAAAACGAAAACTGATGTTTGAAAAAATATTATTTATGAAAGAAAAACGATGATGTGAATGATTTTTACTGTAGAAAATGATTCAAACCATGTGAACTTGAAGGAGGGCAAAGTTTGAATTTTGGGGTTTAAGCAGTTTTAAAACCGCCTCCATGATTTGAATTAGCCTCAGTTTTACTCAATCAAACGCTAGTTCGAACTGCCTGCATGGTTTCAACTGGCTAAACCTACACACCAAACACATTGTAAAGCATGCCAAAAATACATTTCAATGAGAACAAACACAGAAATCTTCAATCGAGAAGTCCAAGAATACTATGCATACCTGACAGTATCTTTTGCATGAGTCTCTACAGCCTTTTCAAGCTGTGGCTCGCTCAAACTAAGACGTCGTACCTTGTCAGGATCAACCTTGAGGCACTCATCGAATCCACCTTTAGGCTTCCCAGCATGAATGGCAATCAAACGTTTATATTCAGGTGCTTCAATCTGTTGGGAGTTGGTATCCCCGTGATCGTCCCCCTCGTCATTACTTTCTTCATCTAGATCATTCTGTGAGAAATGAGAATTTAGAACAGTCGATGGATCGAGACAACATAGCCACAACACTTACACATGGAAGTCACCACAGACCTTGTAACCTGCCACATTGAGCAATTTGGAGTCTTTGACTTCTTTTCCCCATGCTTCCTCATCACCAGCCTTTGCTTTCTGCGAACCGTTTTCATTTTCTTTGGCATCTTTGGCTTCAAGGTATTCCTTTGGTGGCTTGGTTGATATAATAATCCGTTTCTTCAACGATTCTGGGGAAGGAAACTCCTTCAAGCATTCTGAGCCGGGACAAAACAGTATATCTCCAAATGTTTGAGTGACCATCTGAAATTTGAGACAGCAAAAATGTCATACCTACACAAGAACTCAAAATCACAACAAAACTAACCACAAACACTCACTTACCTCGGCGACTTTAGCTTGAAGATCTGGGGTAAGGTGGTCTTCCAGTGTTATTACAACAGGATACTCGGATGCAACAAATGCATACTCCTTTATAGACTTCAAACATTTGATGAGTTCCACTGGAGTAGTCAACGTCCTATTTTAAGAAAACCCATCTCTTAATTAAATTGAATTATAATCACTATTATTACAATCTGACTTCTTTAAAGCACAAACCTTTTACAAGAACGATGATCAAGTAATAAATTATATAGATTTTTCATGCATTAAAACTCAGTTGACCGAGATCAAAAAAAAAAAATATCCATCCTTTTCTAGCTTCCTTTTCAGCTGGCAATTGAATGCTTACTATCAAGATACGGATATAAAGACCCAAAGACAATGCACAATTCTAGTTACAAAAACGGAAGGTCCGAATTATTATCTATGGTTGAATTGAAGAGCATATACCTTCCATGAAGAACTTCGACGTTGTCTTTGGTGGAATTAGGCCAAATATCCAGCTCAATCACTCTCACTCCTCTCTGCAAAGCTTTAATGATCGGCACATCGCTACAGTCGCTGCTCAGCTGATTCCCAGTCAGATACGAGTTATGCCCTGTGTATATAAAGTAATGCGACAATGGCGCCGTCATATCCTGATGAACCTAAACCAAAACAAAAAAAAAAAACACAAAACAAAACAAAACAAAACAAAAAAATTCAGCACTCGAAACAAACAAAAGCGAAGAAGGAGGCGAGAAATCGATCGATCGATCGAGGCGATTGAAAGGATTACCCCGCGAGTGGCGGAGATCGGCGGGTTGTTGTCGGAGAAGATGTACTTGAAGAAGGTCTCGAGGTTAAGAGCCTTGCGATGGAAGATCGGGAGGTGCTTAAGGTCGCGAATGCTCTGCTCGATAATGGCGACAGCCTCCTCCTTGGTGATGGTCTCCTCCTTCTGGACCTCAACGAGGAACCTGTGGAAGTGATCGGCCGTCATGAATCCGTTCTCGGAGTAGCGGTCGAAGAAATCCTTGATCTCCCCCGGCGCCTCCGCCACCGCCAGCCGGAACCGCCGCTGGAAGCAGAAGCACACTCTGTACGTCTGTTTTGACATGGCGTTATCCCTGTTCCGGGACTGGATAAGACCGACCGGCGTTTGTTTGGTTTGGTCGTCGTATTCTCGTCGGAAGAAAAAGAAGAAAGAGTTTTTTTTTTTTTTACTTTTTTTTTTGGGACGGAGCGAGAAACGAGGAGGAGGGTGGTTGTGAGAGCTTGAGAGAGACATGTTGGAAATGGACTGGTGGGTTAGTGGAGGGGCCCAATTTGGTTTTTTGTGAATTTGTTTGTCTTTTTTTTTTGGGTAAAATACATAAATAAATAAGTAAATAAATGAAACGAAGTTTACACCCGGCTATGCTGTATTTAAGCTTTAATAAAGTTGGTTTCTTGGCGTCATTTGGAATGGAGAGATTTGGTTAGAGAATGTTTTGTTATTAGAAGGTACGCGTAATTCGCAGTCTCCGAGACAAGGGTCATCTTCTATTTTTGGAAGACTGGTCGCTGTGGAAAAAACTATGGCCTTTAATAAATTACAAACGTTTTGTGGGAGCTCTTTCCAATTTCTACGTGCGTCTAGGGATTTTTGTCTTCTTCTGTTCTAGTTGGTCACAACATAGTTTTGGTGTTGTCCCTAAGACGGGAAAAAAGGAAAAAAGAAAAATTCTTTTTTGATGTAAAACTATACAAAATTTTGTGTAGGTTGTGCATGTTTCTCGACATAGCATGTAAAAAGTACAGAAGAAGACTTCGTGTGCTGTGATAGGGTTTTACTGTTCAGAGGTCTTTGGGTGAGAGTTTGGTGCCGCCCCCTCTCGCTTCGAGTCCAAAGCCAGCTGGGACTCGGGCCTGCGACAGAAGGGGAGGCCAATCCATGTTCAGGTGGAGAAAGGAGGTGCACCACGAGAGGGGAGGACTGTCATCTATTGGGGCGAGTCGTGAAGGGGGTCGATGGTCTGTCGGGCTTGAGAGATTGTGGGTGGCTGGAAGAGGCGACGGCCATTGAGCTCAAGGCAGACCTAGGGGCTGCGCTTTGGCAGCAGCAGGAGGCAAAAGGAGATCCCAACCGTAGGGGAAGAAAGGGAGAGGCTGTGGGGCCTTGGCTTTGGCGGCGGCCAAAGGAGGAGGGAGAGGTGGTAAGGGCCTAGTCTTTGCCTGCGAACGGAGGATGAGGGAGAGGTGGTGGGGTATGGGCTTTGACTATGATGAAGCCGAGCTTGCTCCAGGGTTTGGAGTTTAGGAGGGTTGGGAGGGTGGTCGAGGGGTGGATCACTGGAGATCGGCCCAATACACACAGCCAGAAATGGAAGAGCTGATAGCAGTGGAGGGTCACCCTTAGCCAGGGTGTTTCCTCTATGTTTATAGTGTTGTTTGTACTAGATTTTTGCTTTTGTTTGTTTGGTGTGGAATGAAGAACGTGGTCTTCCCCCTCTAAGTTTGTTTTAGATTGTACACCTACTAATTAGCAATGGGGTGTGTGGTTTTGGTTGGTTAGAATTGTTTCTAGGCCACATCGTTAGTGCCTCACTTAGGCCAAATTCGTTTCGGTCGATTTACTACATCTATCGACAGTTTTAAAGTCTAACATTAAGCAACTGGTAAGCTCTGTTATTAGTGTCAAACGGGTCTTCCCTAATGAGTCTCGACGTCGTCAGTTATTCCCGTGCTATAGGTGTATACTGGTCGTTCCAGTCGGTATCTAGGATCTTTGATGCCTAACGGACAGTTGTATTAAATCTTTGTTTGCACTAAATTTTAGTTGAATGAATATTTAATGCTTCGAAGAAAAAAAACATGTTAAAAGTACAAAACAAATAGGATGTTTGGGAGAAGCATTTTAACTTTAAAATTTAAATAATAAAATGATAGCTTTTATTTTGTAGTGTATTTTTATTTTTATATTGTAAAAAGTTTTATATTGTTTTTAGTTGATACTAGCTCAAGCTAATCTCAAATACCCTATTAAAATCTAAAAGATTTAACGGCTTAAAACACAAATATTTCTTTAGGATATTTACCTCTTATAGCATGTGTTGTTGATTTAATCAAACACTATATTTTCGATTTTTTTCTTATTGAATGCTTATACTTATATTGGATTTAATAACAAATTTATATCTTTTCATAATTAACTTTCAATTGTGACCTAAAAATTGTCCCAAAAAACCTCAAATAAAAAATTAAGAAAATTTAAAAAGAAAACTTTGGACTAAGGGTGCGTTTGATTGACCTGATAGAATAGTAATAGGAATGGTAATAGCAATGGAAATGGAATTGAATGGAAAAAACAAAAAAGATTATTCATGTACTTGACTCGATTTAATAGATACAACAGAATGGAATGTGAGATAATTGCTTCGGACAAAATTACCCTTTCTATTTCAAATATGAAAAATAAGAACAACGAACTCCGTCTGAATTCAAAGCCAGTTTCTATTTCAAATATGAAGAAATTAACTCAATTTAAAAAAAAAATTGATTTCCTCATAATTAATTTTGGTTTCACCGTTTCTTGATCAAGCAAAAAAAAAAAAAATGGTACCTCTATCAATGATCCATATATTATTCTACATATATATATATATATATATATCTTAAAAGTGGGTTTTTGGAATGCATTATTTTTGTTTTCTTTTTATTTTTAAAAGTTTTAGTTTTTTCTCTCCTTTATTTTACTTAAAGGTAATTTGATCATTTTAAAGGTTAAAATCAATTACGAACCAAGATAAAGTACAAATTTGTGTATTTCTACTTTAAGGTATAAATTTAATAAGATGATAAATCGAAAGTATAGTTTTTGAACAAACTTAAAAGAAAATGTATAAAAAGATAAATAACCTTATTATTATTGTTGTTGTTGTTGTTGTTATTAGTAGTAGTAGTAGTAGTTTTTTGGAGTTCTTTTATATTTTGCTTAAACTCAAATTAACAAATTTGTTTATCAATTTAATTTTCTTGATATATTAGTGGGACAGGACGATATCCTTAGGTTCAAGTTCTACTAAGGTCCTGTGTGGTACGTATAGAATAGGTTAGGATTGCGTAGATAAGAAAATGGACTACTAAAAGTAACAATTAAAAAATTATTTATTTAAAATTTTCAATAAACTATATTAAATAATTTCATTTAAATTTTTTAATAAATTAGATTAATGAAAATAATAATAAGATTTCCCCTAAAAATAACAATAATAAGATTTATAATTTTGAAAGATTAATAACTTTGAATTTATGTAACAAACACACCTTAAAAAAATACCACGCAATATAATAATGCCCAGCTTGTGTTGTAATCATCTTTGAATTCATTTACGGTGATTCTTTAATGCAAATATGACTTATCCCTTGTTTGGTATAGTGGTGGAAACTACAATTTTTACCATAAACTCAATTATGAATAGTATAAGGTTTTCACATACTACAGTAACAATTAAAAAAATTATTACAATATAAAGCTCTCATACGCTACAATAAAAATGGTTCTAACCAACAGTTCTCATCATCTTTCAAACACCACTTTATATGACTTGTATACCAGATTGATGCAGAAGATGGGAGCTTATTCTCCGAATAAACGGTTTATTTATCTTGATGCTATTTTGATGGAAGTCGGCTTTACATACTACGGTAAGATTGGCATCATTGTATAACCTCATAGGATTCTCCAATTCGTATGGCTAAAAAAAACAACAAAAAGTCCAAAGACATAAAAAAGAGGCAGATGAGGGTTGCATTTATTTTATCGAGACTGTTGTCCTACACAATTATTAATCATACTTGTCGGTTGGTCTAGCCCCTACCCTTTTTTATATTTGGATATATTAGATATAGTTTTGATTTCATTTTCCTATTCAATTCAAGAGGGATGTTTTCTGTTTAGTTGGAGCGTATATATTAAGCAATAAAACTGACATATACTCTTTGTTTCTATTTTTTTAGTTTAAAATAATATAAAACTTTTACATGTTATAATAAAAATGATTTTAATCAACGGTTTTTATCACCTTTTTAAACACCCTTTAAAAATTTTAAGAAACAAACCTCTCGTAATATGATTACAAGTATAACTTTACGTTAAATTCACACCGATTCTATCACAAACTAAAAAGCTTGAATTGAGAATATCAATGGGGCATGGAAGATTTTTTTTTGCCTTATTTTACCCCGGACCCGTCCCATTTAATAAACAGAATGGGTGGACAGAACCCGTTGGATTAACCGGCCCGCAACTTTTTTTTTTATCATACATCTCACTACAACTAAAAATTTATCACACTACAACTGAAAAATTCCTTTGATAACAACAACACTAAAGTATAATTATATACAAACCAGGATTAAACCGAAAAAATAAAACAAAAACTTGTTTGATTTGGATGAAATCAAAACTGAAGAACCAAGCGTCTTAGAACAAACAGAGCAATAGAACTTGCGCTTGGTTTTCCAGTAGACAAGAAGGAAGCAGAACCTCCAATGATTCTCCACGTCCATCACCTGAATCATTACTCCGCAGTACGGACACGCCCCTGGCGCCGCCTGCCTCGACACAACTCTCTCGTCCTCATTGCACAAGAACACCAAACACATCGTCCCGATTCTTCAGAAATTTCTTCAGTTTGATATACATCGAGAAGGTATCGAGGGTTTTGATCAGCAATTGATAATTCTAGACCGTTTAATATTTATTAGCTAGAGGCGGGACATTTGAGAATTTGGCATCTGCAAGTTACGCTGTTATTATTATTTTCTTTAATTTAATAAACGAGACGAGTCTGGGTCAACCTTACCGCCCCATGGATATAGCAGGTCTCAACCCACAATCCATTAGTTGTAGGTCAAACCCGCTCCATTAGGGGTGAGGTAAAAAAGAAAAAGAGAAAAGAAAGGAAAAACCTCTCACTCCTAGGCCTCCTCTCCATGTATAGAGGTTAAAGGGAAAAAAATATAAAAAAGAAGAAAAAAAGGAAAAAAATAGAGAAAAAAAGAAACAGCATCTCTTAACGTATGTGTTACAACTTCTTTCAAGAATTTAAGACCTTAGATTAATAACTTAAAATATTTGTAAGATTTTTATCATTAAGTAAACTAAAACATTACTTACCTCTCTTATATTTTATCCAACTTGATAAAAATAATGTCTTGGAGTTCCTTGGATAATTAGGTCTTTAACATGAATGATATCTCACCAATATTGATTATCATGAAATCAATACACAAAAAAAAAAAAAAAAAATCTGTTTACCACTCAGATTGTGCAAATCATCATATTTACAGCTTGGACTCTTCAAAGAAGTCTTTTTCATGGATGAATTAATTGTGGAAACTTATAAAGGGTTGAGTTTATATGAATTGAAAGCGCATTAAGAGCTTGACAGATTTGAGTTTATCACCCTTTTTGTCATAAAGTGGGACTGCCCTGATGCCTTGTTTAACCTCGGAGACAGGCAAGCATGTCTGCCCACCAAAATCATCCTTCTCGGTTCTATTATAATCTCGAACTTCAATTCTAAGCAAGGCAAGCTCAGGTATGGTCAAAAGGAATGTGAACTCCTCGTCCCAAACAGGTGCCCAGTCATCTGGAATTATCCTTGTTTTCTTCTTGGCACAATCAGCAGGTACACCAACAATGTAAACCTGAAAATGAAAAAAAAAAAATATATATATATATATATCTTTCATTAGTAGAAGGCTGTGAGAGCTGTTCATTTTTCCATGTATATCAATTGGTCGTTATTTTCAAAAGTGGAAGGAAACATCAATAGAAACATTTTCAAAAGGATTCATTTAAGGTCCGTTTGGTAAGTGGATTCAAATTAGTGATTTGATTTGAATTAGTGTAATTTGAATTAGGATTTGAGTTAGTGATTTGAATTGTTATCCGAATTATCGTTTGAATGTGCATTTAAGTTTTAATCTGAGTATGAAATAAAATTAGACTATGTGTTTGAAAAGGTAGTAAAAATAGTTTTGAATTACTAATAAATCTAATAAAATCATTATGTCAATAATCCTAAAAAATATGCAACATGGATCTTAATTTATTCTTTTCATTAAGAACATAATGAAAAAAAAAACATCTCAATTAGATATCAAATGATGAAGTGATGATTTTTTTCCTCAAATATAGGAGAGAGAATTTCAGTTTTTACTGTAGCAGATATATCCAAATATCAAAAGTTTTAGAGGAGTCAGAACTCTAAAAACTTGAATTCTTGATACTCAAAGGATTCAGATTTTTGGGGAAACAAACACGTATCTAAAGGATTCATGATACTCAAATCTAAATTTGAGTTCATTGAGTACAAAAAGTACTCCAAACGAACAACCCTAGTGTCATTCCGTCTAACATCCCTTTCGTCTATAGTAGAAATTCAGGAAGCCACCAATAGAACGGAAAATATCTACCTTCAAATGGCTATGTCATGTCATCTCATTGATAGTTATGTTTAAGCAGACCAAATTGATAAAGCTTAAATCTGGAGGTCCTCGAATTAATGGCATATTATGACAAGGCAGGACCACCTCAATCCATTGGAAAAAAAATATACAGAAAGAAAAAAGCATAATTTTGTCACATCACATCAGATAAGAGAGTTGAGTCCCAAGAACCTTTGTGTAGAAGTCCGGTGGTGAGTAGGTATCAAAATGTGTTTGTTTAAAATCCAATCTCCATCCATCTCCCATGTATACTTTCACCTGTTACATTAATAAAAAAATGCATTGAAAAAAATTGGGCTGTCATTACACAAATCAAATACTCTTCTAAGCTGAAAAAACTTCAGACTCACCTTTAATGTCTTCTTCACCTGCAAAGTTTTTTTAGGATCAAAGACCTCATTTGTCGGACCCTTTTGCATAAGAAAATCCGGTTTTTTCACGTAACCACAACCACCATTGGCTCTAAACATCCCATGCATTAACCAGAGCGATTTTCCATATCCCTATTGAGTACATGAGAGACAAATATTGATAGAGTTGACACCACAAAAGGTGAAAATCCCCTAAGTGAATGATGAGTTGTGCTTTTTGCTGCATTTGGCTTGCAATTTGAGCCGCATTTCAAAACTTTTCGCTATAGTGTTTTCTTTCATGAAAATATGAGTTTTTGTTCAAACTCACGAAACAAACAGGGCCTTAACCAAACACTAGAGGCTAACCTGCATGTTAAATGCAACCATTTGAGCTCCATGCATCCACCCAATATTTGGCTTGTAATTCGAGGAAGTGACTCGGGTCCCTTTAGGGTATACCCTCAGGATATTCCTCTGTGTGAACCTATAAAATGCAACAGCAGATATCAAAATCCATTTTCAGAGAGGAAAAAATTAGAATTTTGGATAATCTGATCAGAACTTCTCACAGGTTTGTGTGACTGGCGAAGTTTAAAAGATACCTCACAAGCTCAGTTGGATGAGAAGAAGCAGCCTTTTCAAGTGCCTGTTCATTTAAACTGAGACGTCTAACTTTGTCATCTGCAACGGCCAAAGCATGCTTCAGACCACCCTTTGGCTTCCCAGCATGGATTGCAATTAGGCGCTTGTACTCGGGCGCTGCTGGCTGACTTGGTTTACAATCACTGACGTTGTTGTCTTCGTCATCTTGATCGCTATCACTCTGCATTTAGTCAAAGAGACATTGTTAAGAAAGCAGCAGAAAACAGAAACCATGTCATGGGGAGATAGTTTTTGTTCCCAGCTCGCCGTATCATCGGCCAAATTAGACTCCAAAGTCTAGTGCGTCCTTTACCGAGGCTTCTTCTTCAGATGATTCTTTTCCGCTAGGCGAGACATTTCCCTTGTCCTTGAGATTCTTCGATTTGAGGAACTCTTTCGGTGGTTTGGTTGAGATAATAATTCTATGCTTCAAAGATTCTGGTGAAGGGAATTCAGTCAGGCACTCAGTCTGAGGATAATACAAAATGTCTCCAAATGTTTGAGCGATCATCTACATGCAAAACTATTTGAACATCAGAAAGATAAATCTTAAAAAAAAAAAAGTGATAAAAAAAGACATCAAGAAACAATGGAAGCTAACCTCTGCAGCTTTAGCCTGCAGATCTGGAGTAAGGTGGTCTTCTAGAGTTATAATAACCGGGTATGGAGATTTATAAAAAGCATTTTCACTTATGGACTTCAAACAATCGTCGAGTGGCACGGGAGAAGTCAAGGTCCTACATGTGGTTTAGAGACCAATGTCAAAGAACGAACTTGACTTATTGTTATCGCATTGAGGTCAGAGCATCTCCAATACAATACTAAAATAGTGCACCGATGCCAAATTTTAGCATTTAAATAGGAAAAATACTTTGTACTATAGTGTTATTTTTGACTTTGACGCTAAATTTGACGTATGAAATGCTTGGTGGAAAATTGGACACAAAATTGTAGCATGTATCAAGTTTTGTCATTTGTTGCTGTTTGTTGATGTATTAGCCTTTTCCATTTCTCATTACAATATCATCATTTTAAAATTATTTTACAACTGAAAGTTTATTTTATAAGTTTAGAAGCTTGAGGGTTTATTTGAGAAATCGGTTAGAACTTGAAGTTGAAACCTAAACATTGTAGCATGTGAAACTTTATTCTATAGCAAACTACTATAACATACTACTATAGCATTTGAAAGGTTTACACTATAGCAAACTGAACTTGTTTATTAAACAAATTTCCCAAACAAAGTGTAATATTATGACAAAAATAGATACATTATTTAAACTAACACAAGATCAAACATGTCATTTTTGCACCTTTTAATATGAATACAGCATGACCCTAATAGTTGCACATGAAATATGGTCTCGCCTTATTTGGGTCATTGCTATTCCTAAACAAACAAAACTAAATCTATAAAGCTTAAGCATGCGTTTGGAATGTTAGTTTTAACTAATTACAGTATGAAACTCTCAACAGCTACAATAAAAACAAAAAAGCTGCTATAGTGTTAAGCTCTCATATGTTGTAGTTCTTAAACTTAAAAATTTAGTTGCAACCAACTTGCCAAACAGCCTATAAAACTGCAAAAATACGGGTTCTGAAAATCAAGACATACTGTTATACAAACCTTCCATGAAGAACATTAATGTCATCCTTGGAAGACGGCCATAAATCAAGCTCAATGACTCGCACACCCTTTTGTAACGCCGTTATAATTGGGGCGTCACTAGAATCACTGCTGAGTTGATTCCCAGTAAGGTAGGAGTTGTGCCCCGCGTATATGAAGTAATGTGATAGTGGTGCAGTCATATCTTGGTGTACCTGAAATCACATCCACAATTGTTTGATCATTTCAACAATAATAGAAGGAAAAAAAAAAAGTTTCCCACTTCAGACATCTTCAAATGTAAAAGGAATAAATCAGTTTAACCAGGTTATTCCAATTAGACCCCAAGATTGTGAAACCAAAAAGGGCAAAAAGAGGTGTCAAAAGTGAAAAAAAAGGGGGAAAAAAAGGATTTAATGGAAACTTTCCCAACTTTGTATTATTTCATTTTTTTTTTTTTGGCTAATGGAGAAAAAAAAAAAGAAAAGGGGTTTAATTTTATGTTTCTTTTGTACTGTAAATTATATGGTCTGCTTCTTTTTTTTTTTTGGTAAATAAATTTTATGGTCTACTTTAATTTCACTATCTTACAAACGGTAAAATTTTACATCTTTCTGTGTTAACTCAAATGGAACCGAGCAGTAATTAAAGTTAAAAAAAATTAAACAAGATACCAAACGTGCTACAGTAAATTCTACTCTCTAAACGTCACAATCAAATTCCTATTATGGAAAAAATAACTAAAAATTCCACAAACTTTCATGCTTCAATGTTCCAACCGAAAACAAGTGGAAATGAAAACGACATAATATCCACCGCGTTTCGAACCTCGGATTTGAAAGGAACGTTGAAATCATCGAGAAACAGGAGATGGAAGAAATCGTCAAGCTTCAGCCCAAATGTCGTCGTCGTCGTTTTGTCGTGAGCGACGTCGTTTCTCCGCCCCAGGACCTCCCTGACGATCGCCTCCGCCTCCGCTACCGTGACGCCGGGCTCGCCCTGGTGCTCCGCCAAGAAGCGGCGGAGCTGATCGGCGGACAAGTGGTCAGCGCCGGCGGAGAATCTCGCGAAGGCTTCCCTGACGTCGGGAGGCGGGCCCACCTCTGTGATCTTGAACTTCCGCTTGAAGCACTTGAACATCTTGTAGCAGTTGTAGCCTTCCTCCTTATTAGTAGCCATTTTATCAAAATCAAAGCTCAAAAAATATACACCCAAAAATATGTCTTAAAAAGAATGTATTCTCTGTATATGTGTGTCTATATAAATCTCTCTCTATATACTCATCATTTAAGAGTGAGAGATGTTTTGATTATGGTTATTATTATATAATTAAATGAAGACTGACTTTTGGGGTGGGGGAGGGTCTCAATGAAATGTAATTTAAAGCGTGGCTATAAATTATGAGTTTTTGAAGGTGGATCGTTGGAAGTCACAACTTGGAAGGATGTGTGAGAGATTAGCATCTGAACAGTTTTTTAGTTATAAATAATATAAAGTTTTTATATATTATAATAATAATTAAAAAATTTATAATATAAAATTTTTATATGTTATAATAAAAATAATTTTAATTAACAGTTTTAATTATTTTATTAAATACCTTAAAAATAAAATAAATATTATTTTATTTTCCCACCAAAAAGTCTCACTTGCGCTTTGTTTTTTTCTTTTGTTTTTTCAATTTATCTCTTTTGGTATTATTTTTTTTCCCCTAGTCCACTTTTTTTTTTTTTTTGCTCTTGTTTTCTATTTTTAAATTTAGCGACTTTTAATTTATAGTCCAATAATAAGTGCATAATTCTGATTCGAATTCGTTTCTATTGGCTAACAATTAATTTTCATTTTACTAAAAGCCTTTGCTTTATGGTTTTTTCTTTTTCAAGAAGCTTTTGCTTTACATATTCCAACGTGTGACTTTGCACACGCATGCGATATCCATATATTTTCACACTGTAGTCTCGTGTACTAATTCTTAAACAAGTCTTTTATTTTTTTTTTTATTTTTGTTTTAAAGAAACTAAAGGATTTATATTCCTCCGTGTTGTAAAGCTTCTTTGCCAGGACTTTAGGCAAATAAAGAGAAGAAACAAGATTTTGAAAAAGGCCACTAGTTCGTCTTTTGTATTTTTTATTTTTTGGTATGGTGTTTATGCCCTAGGCACGACTTTTAGCAATTCTCAATTGAAAAAAAAAAAAAAAGAGTATGTCTTTAAGAAATTTCAATAAAGAAAGGATTTTTTTTCCAACATAAATTAGTTCTTGTTTTTTTCTAAAATTTTGTAGTTTAGACTTATTTTTTAAAGGGAAATTGTAGTTTGACTTTAGAACAAGTAAGAAAATTTAAATACATGGAAAATGACCATAGGAAAAAAAAAAGGAAGAAATAGATTTAGAGCCTATTTAAAAAGGTTTTTTAAAAGTTGTTTTTAGTTTCTTGAATACAAAAGCAATTTTTGGAATTGTTTGGGTGAACGATTAGGACTGCTTTTGCTTTTCAAAAATACTTCTTATCAAAGTCATAAAATATAGCTTATAAAAAAAGCACTTCTAAAATAAATTTTAAACATTATGTCATAGTATTAATAATACATTATAAGCATAAGTATAACATTTTCGTAACTTTTTTAAAAAAATTAAAACCCTATTAACTCATTAAAACTTTTTAAAAAATATATAATTTTAAACACTTATTAAAAAATTACAAACTTTTAATTTTCTTTTTCAATTCATCAAAAGCACAAATAAGAGCGGTACCAGATGAGCCTTCAGTGTTGATGACTCTAACTCAAGCTCTAGTCCATGCGTTGTCTATTTTTCTCTTTTTTTTGTCGTTTAGTCGATGACTTGTTTGAGGTTTGTAAACCGTGGTTTTTTTTTTTTTTTTTTTTCCCCCTTTTTGCCGTTAATAAGTGACGTCCCAGGCGAAAATCGACGGAACTGGAATTTCAACCCAAGAAAAAAAAAGAAGAAGAAGAAAAAAGAATCGATGTCGACGAAAAGAAGGTTAATTTCAACAGCTGTCTTATGGCTTCTCTTCCTTTTCCTGACCCTAACTTTTATTCTGGTAATTCCAATCTTCTCAAACATATTTCTCTGCAAAGTTTTCGTTTTTATTGGGTGAGTGTGATACCCAAAAAACAATTTTTTTTTTTTTTTTTTTGTGATTGATCTCAGAGTAGATTAAACGACAATAAATCGACTCCTGGGGAAACCATAGTGAAAAGCGAGACCCATGAGGTGAGTGAGAAGTTAAAATTTTCCAAGGAACCCATTTTTATGTGTGCGATTTTGTTATATGTGGTAGTTTTTTTTGGTTTGAGAATTGTCGTTTTGGTGTTCATAGGAGACTGATTTGGAACAAGTGACTCACAAAGTTTACTTCGATATAACGATTGATGGGAAACCCATTGGTATGAATTGCTTAACAAGTAGATTAACAGCTCTATTTGGATAGTATTTTTGGGATTTGGGCATGGATTTATCTTGCTGGTATTGTGTTTTTATCTTTTTGATCACTGAATGTTTAATTGGAATATTACACCATTTGATAAGATGCAATTTTTAATCATCATATCTTTGCTGAATTGTCGTTTTTCATATCTTATATAATTCAGATATGATCATGATTAATGTGTCCTACTAGAATATTTCGTTTTACTCTGCCCTAGTTTTCTCTGTTAACTTTTTTCTTTGGCTTTGTACTATGAATTTTTGTTGCTTCAAACATGGTGGAATTTTGTAATGACTAAAGGTGCATTTACTTCGCATGAAAGTGAAAGGTAGGAGTGATTCCCTTTCCCATCAAACCATGTGTTTACTCTCAAGTTTTGGAGAGTTTAGTGGCCCACACAATACGGGGAATAAGAAAAGAAATATTAATCATTGCATTTCCCTTGATATTGATTCCTTATCAAAGAGAATGAATGCCAAATTTATTTAGAGACCCTTAAATTCACATGTTATAGGTCAATAATTATTTAATTATGTAAAAAGATTCTTTAGTTACATTGATAAGATTATCATTTCCAAGTTTAGTAAACACTACAAAGAAATTTGGATAGTTCTAATTACACCAACTAATAATAGATTAGTAAACACTAGAAAGGTAATTAATGATCCCCATTCTTATTAGTTATTACTTTTCTTTTCTTTTTGACCTCATTACCTTTTCTATCACATTCCTTTACAGTTTGGTTAACATGCCTAAAAATTTAATGTCTTGCCCTTTGCATCCATATATACATATATATATATACACACACACATGGAATATTCCTAGATGGATAACATATGAAAGAAAATTGGGTAGTCTTTGTTTCTTCATATCTACATTATCACTATAAAATGGTCATCCTTAGAAGACTACTAGCAGATATTCTTGATTTTTGTATTGGAAAACTCTAGTGGAAATAGTACAATGCCAAACTGATTTTTTTTTTCCCTTGGTGATTAGAGAAAAAACAATCGTCTGTCTTGCTTCCTTAAGTATGCTTATTAGGTTTTTTTTTTTTTTCCCCACTTTCAGGTCGCATAGTCATGGGCCTTTTTGGGAAAACGGTTCCCAAGACCATAGGTAGGCATCTTAGTGCAGTGAAAATGGTGTCCTACAAGTTACATCTGTATGTTGAGACCTCTTACCATGCGAATTGTAACCACTTTCACATGTTCTTGATGCAGAAAACTTTCGAGCACTTTGCACTGGTAGCCAAGTAACTTAATGCTTCTTTTCTAATATTTGTATCCTTAAGGCTACTTCTTTTTACAATTGTTTACATGCTTTCGCATAGTATTCTATGAGGGCGAGGAATCTACAACTCCAAAGTTGTTAAATTTTCAAGTTTGTAAGCGTCGTTTCAGGGGAAAAGGGAACCGGGAAGAGCGGAAAGCGTCTTCACTACAAACAGAGCACTTTCCACAGAATTATTCCCAGCTTTATGATCCAGGGAGGTGATTTTACTCGTGGTGATGGAAGAGGTGGAGAGTCTATTTATGGTATTAAATTTGCAGATGAGAACTTCAAGCTAAAACACATTGGACCAGGCAAGTTAAAGCCCTCTTCTTAAAAATATTTATCCAAGAATTATAACACTAGTTGGATGATTCTTAACTAAACCTAAAATATCAAAAAGTAATTTTTGCCCCTACTTATGAGGGATTTTCCTCCTTTTTTTTCTGACTTACAGGAATTTTATCAATGGCAAATTCTGGGCCAGACTCCAATGGCTCGCAGTTCTTCATTACAACTGTCAAGACTAGCTGGTAACCATTTCTCGCTAATTATTGGAACATATCTGCTTCAACAATATAGCACTTTGAGAGCTTTAAATTTCTTGTTTCTCAGAGAAGTTGGGGTAGGTAGGGAAAAAAATTACTTGTTTACTGTAATCAATCTAAAAAACAGTAAATTCATTACATGCTTTGACGAACTGGACTTTGATTTTGACACGACAATGGTTCAGTGCTCCTCAACTATCTAGGCGTTTGTTTTTTTAGCCTGAGGCTTTATGGCTTTCTAATACATTTTGTTCAACTCGAAAACTTGAATTTGGTGTGGTTCTCTTTGAAGGTTGGACGGGCGCCATGTTGTGTTCGGGAAGGTGGTTTCTGGTATGGACATTGTCTACAGGATTGAAGCCGAAGGAACAGGGGATGGCAAACCACAGAGTAAAGTCGTTATTTCAGACAGTGGTGAACTTCCTCCGTGACATACCGTTTTGTCCGTCCTTGCATGCTTTCAAATAGTAGTCCTTCTCTCTCTCCATATATCCATGGACATGGGATAATGATAATGATAGAAAGTCATTTGGCATTTTAAATTTGACCTTTCAAGGTTTGAATCTTATCGTGTTACATTTCTTAGATTAAGGGCAAATAATTCCGTAATTGGTTGTTAGCTGTATGTTGTTGTTGTTGTTGTTGTTGTTGTTGTTGTTGTTTCTTTCTTTCCTTCTCTTTTTTTTTTTAATTTTTGGAACTTAGGGCATGGAGATTTAAATTCTACACATTGAGGTGGTCTTGATCTAACACTCGGCGATGCATACAATCATATGTTTGAAAGCCACCCTCCTCGTGTTTGTTGTTTAGTGAAGACCCTTCTCGTAGGTTTTTCTAATCTTGTTATATGTTGATGTTGTGGATTGGCTCTTTGAGAGACTGCAACATCCTATTCTTGTTTCTTTTGCCTATCTTTTGCCATTTAAATAGGCAAAAAAAAAAAGTAGAAGATTCTAATCTATTGAATAACCTACTGGCCGACGGCCACCTATTGAATTTGAAAATTCCCTTCCAAAGTAAGCATCTGGGACTGCCAGATTTTGTAAATGACTTCTCATAAGGGGGTCTGGTCTGCTTCAGCCATTTAACAATATTCATAAAGGTAATGGCGGCCAACATCTCACAATGTTCATGAAATTTTGAGAGGGATGGTATTTTTTTACATCAATGGTAATCGTGCTAAGCACGACCCAGTAGAGGTAGTCTAATACGTAGGGCACACGTGATTTGTTATTTGGATTAATTATAAAATTTTTCCTAAACTATATCATTTGTAACATTTTGTCTCTTAATCTTTAAAACGTAACATTTGTTCCTCCTAAAGTATAAACTGTTAACAAAAATAATTTTTCTTTTAGAATTTTAAGGGCAAATTAACAAATAATTTTAAAATCAAGAGTACTTTAGTAATGTTAGTTATAAAAACAAAAAAAAAATCAAACTATAACAAGAATAATCGTTAGTAATTATTAAAAACAAAAAAAAAATTAGAAATATACTACTATTTAAATATCTCTTTTTCTTTGATATACCGATTTTGTTTTTTAATTTTATTAACTTTTTTTACACTCAAAAAGTTTTTTTAAAATTTTAAAAAGTATAAATACTAATAAAAACTTCAAAAAATGAAAAAAAAAAATTGTTAATACTTCCCTAGTTTTCTTCTCTTTGAGAATTTTGGGTTATATTTTTTGTTATATTCTTTTTCATTTCACTAATATATATCACTATTAAAATTTCAAAAAACTTTTGTTTGTTAAAAAAATAAAATTTTACATAAAAGTTTAATACATCAAACAAGAAGGATTTAAATTGCATAATGTTTTTAATTGATTTTTTTTTAAACATCAATAAAAACTATTTTTATTATAGTTTTAATTTTTATGGTTACTTTATAACCAAAACTATCAAAATACCCCTAACTTTATAACCATTTATCAATTGTTCATTAAAATTCTAATAGCATGATCATTTTTGTTAGCAGTTCATACTTCAGTACGAACAGATGTTACATTTTAAAATTTTGAGAGTAAAGTATTACAAAAGGTATAATTCAAGGAAAAATTTTATAATTAATCCTTGTTATTTTGTTTTCTCTTATTTTCTTTAACGGAAGTCGCCTTTGATTTGTTAAGCATACCTGTTCTGGTATGCTTAAATTTGAAAAAAAAAAAAAAAAAAAAAAAAGAACCAAATTTTATAAGGATAAAAGACTGATACAAGTTCATCGCATTTCATAACCGGAGGAGGAAAACTTTGAATCTCCTTCCATCTTATTGCTCACAGTAGGAACTCGTAAATATAGGTGAAACACTTCACTAATGATATCACTAAACTAGTTAAATTTAAGTACTCTCTCCTTTGAGCACAATACTTTCTCAGCATTAAGTTCCCAAATGATGTGCCCACCTTCTTCATACCTAATTAATTCGTCATCACGCAGAAACAGAACATTAGCAAGGAATATCAACAAACAGACCATAAATACCTCATTTACCGGGTGGAACAGAAAAGTAAGCAATCCCCATAGCAACTCCTTGTAAAAAGAAGCACAAGAGAATATAAGGATAATTGGATCGTTTCTCGGACCAACAATTGTCGGAATAAATTCATGGGCAATGGGCATATTTGGTAAAAAAATTCCGGCTATTTGAGTTAAGCGTCGACCACCCTTACTCTGGGTACAAGTAATATCTGTCATATGGACACAACGCTACTTTATGGAAAACAAAAAGCTGACTACTGACATTCAATGTCAGTAAGACCAAATCAAGTTGTGTGTTATGTAGGAGAAATTTAGATATAAGTAGGCCAGTAAAACTTCTATCTTCCCAATTCCGCTGCACCAACATAAATCCGAATACTTTATCAAATGAAAAAACTACCGTCGTCAATCCGTCAGTAACTATATTTTAAGCATTGTGAGCATAAACCACAAAAGTTGTATAGAGCTCTAAGCTCTCCAACCTTCTACAAGAAAGCGTTGTTTTCTTCCATTTGCTATCCTAAGCCCACTTTCTCGCTATAAGATCTAGGAAAATAAATATCTTAGCAAAGCAGAGGAATAGATTCTACTTTGGAAAAGGACAAAATTGGCAGACTTGGTCACCTAGTACATCAAGAAGCTAACAACCACTCCTTAAAAAGTCCTCTTGCTTACCGAAGATCTAAAAAGCTCCCAACAAAATTTTTGTTCCCAACATCAGAAAGAAACAGAATCCATGACAATAGTTAAACTCCATCCCCCAGAAAACCCAAACTTCTAGCCCAAAACTATCTTTATCATATGCATCTAATACACTTAACAATCATTTCCATCATATAAGCAAGCTAACTATTAATGTGATAGTGCAACGCTTAAGATATCTTTCCTTAACGAGTTCAAAATTCCGTACTCTGTTATCTCATTTTGAGGTCATTATCTAGTGAATAAACTGTGCACCGCTAGATTTGCAGGGGTGGAAGGTGAGGTCCTTTCTGTCTCATTGGTGCAACTCGGGTTTATGTTTATAGGCGAGAAGGCGGGAACAGAATGCCACCGACGATTCATTATCATTATTATTCTTTCATTGAGCAACAAAATCAAAACACTTATTTCCATCATCATGTAAGCAAAGCCAACCCATAACAAGAAAAAAAAAATACATAAAACAAACACAGCATTAAAATAGTTCAAATACCTTATTACGTCTAGGGAGTTAGGAGGAAATCCAAGCAAGTCTTTAAGTTCATCCTCCTTACAAAACACAACAAAACGTTCACCATTATCAGTAATCAACGACACACAACAACACTAACACTAAGACACAGACACATGACTAACCCTGCAATTAATTCAAAGTCAACCCCGATTATTCTAGATAATACAGGTTTTAATCATAATTAAAACCAACAATTACGATAAGAGTGATTCAAGGAGAGCATAATTAATCAACTAATCAAAAATTAAAAGAGATAATTAAAGAAGCTCAAGGCTACGCAGGGGCGTCGGGCTTGCCGTTGGGGGAGCGGTGGTTGTGGAAGAAAGAGGAGAAGTTGGAGTTGAGGTCGGAGTAGAGAGAGACGACCTTGGAGATGTTCCCGTTGAGCTCCTGTATCAGAGCCACGTTCTTCGCCATGTTGTCCGGCAGCCGAGACTGGTGGTTCTCGTTCACCTGCTGTATCAGCGACCGGTTCCGATCCAGCACCGTCTGCACCTGCCGGAAGCTCTGGTCGAACCCCTTCCACGGCTCCGGATCCCCGCAGTCCTCTCCTCCGTTTTCTCCTCCTATGGCGGCGGCGGCGGAGCGTTTCGCCCCCTTCCGGCAGTCTTCCATGGTTGATTGATTGATTAGATTACGGCCGCGGCTGCTGTGGCGGAGAAGGAGGAGGAGAAGGGAGGAATTAAGTGTGTTCAGGTGAAGAGAAGGGACAATGAAGATGATGATGATGAAGAAGAAGACATTGTTTGGTTTGGGTTCTTCGGTATTTACATAAATTTTTGAGACGGTATGGTGGAGAGAAAGAGAAAAGGCCTAAAAGACTTGGAAAAAGAGCAGATAAATATCGATTGATTCGGTGACTCACCAAAAAGGAAAGAGGAGGATCTCACGGGAGTAGGGATGCGCGTGTTGGTTAAAAGCAAAAATGAGTGAATGATTGATTTTGAGAATTAGGTCTGTTTTCAACGTGTCATGTTCGAATTGATGTGCGTGTTCGGTAGGTTGTGGTTTAAATTATTTTTTTAATTATAAACAATGTAAAATTTTTATATATTATAATAATAATAAAAAATTACTATAGTGTAAAGCTCTTATATGTTATAGTAAAAACAGTTATAATTAAATGTTTTAACCATCCTACCAAACACCCTATAAAAGAAATGAAATAATGATGCTATGGGGTTATGAGTGTGTGTAAAAGGTGTTTGAAAGTAAGAAAATAAATTCCATTTGTGAACTTTTTTAATTGTGTCATGTTGAGTTAACTTATATAGGTCATTTGTTTCATATTTAGTTTATTGTATTTATCTAAAAAATTATAATAATACCTTTGAATTTTTTAAGAGAAATGACATCGACATTTTGACTACTTGAAGGAATGTGTTAGATGGAAAAAATGTTTTAGTTTGAGATATTATCTTTTTTCTTGTTACCAAATTTAAAGCAATGTTGACGAATTCATTCCTTAATTCATTGGTCGAGCCTAAAATGTTCAAAACAAATTCAAATCCTAATAATACCTCAAAAGCAGTCTTAAATAATGAATTTAACATAAATATAAAAAATTAATTGTTGTTAAAACACCAAATAGTTAAACATGTATCCAAAAATTGTCTCTAAAGTATCTCCTTATTAAATTTAGTAATTGTTTCAATAAGCATGGTTTTGTGTGTTTGTTTAAAATTAAATTATTAAGTAATCTTTATTATGTTTGTAATTTAAAATATACAAGATTAACGTTGTTTTGAGGATCGACCCATTGAGTATTGAGTAATATGGACGTACTTTTTGTGGCACAAAATGCTTGTTTCATTTACTAAAAGCTTAATCAAAATCAATTTTTCATGTGATTTTAGCTCACCGATGTTTTCAGAATAATATTATAATAATTACCTCAAGTCCACTGTATTAAATTGCAATATCCTAAAATCAAAATTAGATTTTTTTTTAATCTTAAAAGAAAAGTAGATTTTTTTTAAATAATTAGAACACTAGTGATAGTTTCTTTTTATTTATGTTATATTTTAAAAAATTTATTTACATCATATGGGTAAAAAAAATTACACAATGTAATTATTTATATCTTACAGTATATTTTTAGCTAAAAATTTAAGAAATTTGGTCGATTCTAGTTGATTTTATTTTATGTTAAATATGTCAAATATTTCAGGTCTTTTGGAGAGGCGGTGCTGTGAACGCGCTTTAGGAAAGAGTGGGTGAGGGCAATGGCGGGAGATAAATATCTCGCCAGGGATTCGTTGTGTGGTTCTATCATGTTTCCCTCGGAAAGAAATAAAAAAATGGAAAAAAGTAATGGGGATTCCGCCACGGTGGAAACAAAAGGTCTACGCTTTCTGCCTTTGTTTGCGAGTTTGCCGTAAAAATATCTCTAAATATCTTGCAACAAAAAGGAAATTAAATAAATGTCCTTACAGGACAGGAATCTCCCACTACCACCAAAGCTAAAAAAAAAAAAAAAAAAAGTCTCTTTTGTTCCCTACAAAAGCACTGAAGAATTCATCACCTTCTCGATGGAGCTGCAGTTCCCAAAAGCTTATGCGTTGTTGTATAGGTTTAAAACCATTTAAGTCCATTTAAATTATAAAGATGGTTTAACAAGTGTTTGGTATAATAATAATTAAGACTAATTTAAATTATAAAAGCAATTTTAAACTAATTAAAATCTTCAAAATTTATGCTCTGGACCTCTTTAAATTCACATGATTTGAACAATTTTTTACAATATGAATCATTTTTATTCTCGTTTTTTTTTTCATAAATCATAGTTTTTCAAACATCAGTTTCTCGTTTTAAACTTAACGTGATATTTGATTTCGTTTTAAATCTTTTGCGTTCTAAACGTCGATTCAAAACTACCGTTTAAACTACACAATTTAAAACCTACAATTCAAACCCTAAAATTCTAAACCACCTCAACAAACTCTTAAAGCCTTGTTTGGTTGTGGTTTGAACTTTTTATTGATTTGAACATAAATTTTAAATTGTGTTGTTTAAGTTGCAATCCAAACTCACGATTAGACGTGCAATTAAAGTATCAATGTGACACCCGTTATTTTTCTAACGGGTATTAAAGTAATTTCATTAATTTTTGGTGTGTTAATCTAAAATTTGTTTCATTTAAAATCTATTTCACAATATTTATTTCTATTTATTTTTAGAATTTTTGAAAATTTCTATACTTATTTAGTATATTTACCAAAACATCATGGTAGATCATCATTTATTGTTCTTCATGTGTAATGGTTAAAAAATAAATAAATGAATAAAATATAGTACTTATCAAACAAGTCACATGCCTTGGTTCCCTACAAAGGCCTTACCTCCTTTCTTTTCTTTCTAAGTCTCCCAATAAGACTATTCACTCACATGTCTAAAGCCACCGACTCCTAAAACATATCAGACAATTCATTTTTTTTCACATTTCACACCACTTACCCTTTCTCTCCCCCTATCTATTTCATCTGTTTCTTTCACTTTCTCAATCTGATCAAAAAGTTTCATATCAACTCAAGATCTCTTTCTTCAAGCAAAAAGTCAAGCCTAATAACAATTTCTCAAGGAAACAAGGTAGAGTTTCTAACCAAAAACCGAAATTCTTCTCTACCTTCCCTTTATTCTAAATTACTATGTTTATATTATATAATTGTTCTTCATTTCGTGATTTGAGCTTGTGCTTTTGTGTGTATGTAAATTGAATTGTGTTTGTTTTGAGTTTGAACAATTCCTTATTTAGATCATGTTTTTGTAAAGTGCTATAAAAATCAATATTTGAGAACTTTAAACATGTTTTATGCATAAAAGTTTGGGGAAAGAGATTTATATGTTTTATTGTTATGATAATCTATGGTTTCTATATATTTTTCATGTTCTAGAATTTGTTAAAACAAGTCGGATTAAGCTTTGAAGCTCAAAATCTTTAAAAATAGAAAACTGGAGTTTTCTAAATTTTGCCTCAATTAGCAGGCTAGACTCTGCCAATCGGCAAGCCAAGCTTAATCAACAGGCTGATCAGACAATCCAAATTCATATGTTTTTCACCGTTTTGTGTTACAAAATGTTTCAAATATTTCATATGAATGATTAATCATGGCACACTAATAAGAATAGTAGAATAGATGATAATCGTTGTGACTATAGATTAAGAATTGAGTTTAAGTATGGTAATTTTATGCGTCGTAAGATAACGAAGTACTTGAAACTTACGTTGTGAGTTTGATATCGTGAACTGAAAGTTATTAGCATGGTATTCACTAAGAGGTAGGGATTCTATTACTCATCTTTTATAAGGTTTTGATAAATTAAATTTTGATTATTTTATGTTACAAGATATGTATATGATATTGTTGAATATATATGGTTATAACTATAACTTGATGATGTGAAACTCGTCCTGTATTGTACAGCGAAGAACATAATCATTTGACACATGTTGTAAATTGAAAAACATGGTTAGAAAAACTAACTTTATAAACAAATGTTGATTATAGAAAAATGGCGAGACGTGAAGAGGGTAACGGTTTCGTCCTTGGGCACAAATGCCCTAAAAGGTAAAATAGGGAGAGGTGATGACGCTCCCTTGGGTCGAAAGTCCCAGAACACACTGTACAGAAATCTACTTGATGAGAACTCAGGGCTTGATGTCCCCTCACCAGAACACCCTTGGAATGTTTAGAGGGTGATCAAGCGCACCCACTTGGGTTTCGATGAGTTGAGTGATACTCTATTGAATGTAGATACCTAGGAATATGATGAATTGTAACAATTGTATATATGTATATATGTATGAAACTTGGTAATGATTAACTATGGTATTCACGGAATATGATCATAATAAATCTTATAATTTGGATAATGATGAAAACTAACTAACCATGCAGGTTTAATGTGGTAAAGAATAAAACCTTAAAGTGAGTAATGGTTTTCCTTACTGAACATGTTGACGTTCATTCCCTTATATTTTCATCTTTTCAGAACTCACTAAGTGTGAGGCGGCTACGAGGAAAATAGTTGAGAAAGCTATATAACAATATTACATTATGATTGCTTCAATTGTTAAGAATGTTCTTCATGATAATGTAAGCATTGATTGTTACTTTCTATGACTGTATTAAAATATGTTGAAAGTTGAAATGATGATGACAACAGTTTTATATTATTAAATTTAATGTGCTACATTAAACTGTGGTTTAATTGTCATTTATATTTTTATTTTTGATTTGAGAGTTTCCATTTAAGTCCTAGGTAATCTTATTTTTGAAATTTTACTTTTATTTTTTATATTTATTTTAATTCATTAAAAACTATTAAGCCTTATATAGGAGTGTTACAATCAATCTAAATAAAAAATCCTAATTGAATTTATGTTTGGATAAGTATTGTAAACTATAGTTTGAAATATAAAAAATTTAGTTGATTAAAACATAATAGGAAATATATAGAAAGTTATAATAGGAAATATATGAAATGACAGTGTTACATTAGATACAAATATATGAAAGTAAAACCACGGTTTAATATTAGATTAAAATGTTGAAATAGAAAGAGCTTCGAGTTCTAAGTTAGCTAGTTCACTTCAATTTAAATTGTTAATTTAGTTTAAATTAAATGTTTTATTAAACATGAATTCAAATTATAACGTTGTTCACACATGTTACATTAAACTGAACCAATGAATCAAAGACATAAAAATAAAACAATTATTCAAGAGAAAACAAAATATTTTTTTTTTTATGGAAACGAAAAAAGAAAAGCCAATCAGACATTTATATTTGATTTTTTATAATTTAGTTGCAACTTTTGTGATATTTAGAAATGTCTTTTCTTGGTAAGTAGTAACGAAAAAGTCAATAGCTATAATTTTTTTTTTCCCCCTTTCTATCTTCTCCCTTGTTTTCACTTTACTATTATCAGAATCTTACAAGTTGTCAAAGCAAAGACGGCATAAAATAAAAAACAATATTCAAGAGAAAGAAAAAAAAGAGTGATTCATTGAGATTTGAGAGAAAAGAAGAAAGAAAAGCCAATCACATTTTGATTTTGATCATTTATTTGCAATTTTTTCCATACAAAGGGAAGTCTTCTTCTTCATCTTTAATTTTTGGCTGAGTAAAGAAAAATCAATTGCTATAATTCGTTTTTGTTATAAAAACTAAGAACTATAAAGCAAAGTAAAAGAATTTAGAAAGAGAAAGTAGAGAGAAAAAAATATATTAATCCCTTAATTTCAAATATCCAAAAATAAATAAGAGAATGTAATATTTAGAGAAAAATTTTGAGAAAATTACCTAAATTGTAATCATGGTCAACCATTGTTATGGTAACTCCATCATATTTAACTTTATTACTTACGTGCTTACTTCAACAAGAAATATACAGATCTATCTTAGATAGTGATGATAGACAGATACAATTAATTATTCATAGCAGTTTTTGATAATTTGCTTTTCTCTCTCTTGTTTTTTTTTTTTTTTTTTTTTTTTTTTTTGTTTTCCATCTTCCCCTATATTTTCAGTCTACTGCAACCAGAATTTTACAAAGTTGTCAAGACAAAGAAAACTGGTCCGGCCTGTTATATTATAGCTTTTTTGAGAATCGATCAATAAGGAAATATTCCAATACGTACCAATCTAGAATATTTGATACATCAGCATTCAGCAGTCCTTTTGAAGGAAACTTGACCAATAATTTCACTTCAGCACCACACTTTCCGATTATGGATATGCACTTTTAGAATCTCAACCAATCACCGACCTTGGCCGAATATGACTGAAGAAATTGGTGACAGAGACTGGATTCTATTCTAAAGTCGAATTGGATGCCAGCATTTGAAGGCTTAAACTGTCACTGGCCCAAACTTTTCAACGAATTCTACAAGCTTCTCAAATATCTTTTTGACAATTTTTCACCCAAAAAGAGAAAAAAATGTAGTAAAAAGGTTGTAATAGTTCCTATTCCTAACACCAAGCAAATTTATACAAATGATTGAGTAACTGAAGTAGATATACAAGAATATAATTGTATTAATAGTCAAGTACAAGCTATATGTCATGCGAGTGCATAGATCGTGTATCTCTTAAACGTACAGGAAAGAATCCATGTCGACATAATGATGCAAAAGAGACGCATCGTGAAGTTGGAGATAGCGACTAGTCAATTGGTTTCCTCTTCCTCCCAAGAACAGCAGCTCTCTGGAATCTAGGACCACCAATCCGCCATTTCTTGAAGGCTGCCATTGATGATTGAGCTGCCTCGTACACTAACATACACAAAACCAACAGACAAACCACAAGATTTATAAATGACAATAAACAATATGCTAAAAAAACGTACTATGAATCTCACAGTTGGTCTCTTCTTTTGTTAAGATGTTCAAGTATTTGGAAGCCGCTGCAAATGCAGCAGTGTGCGCCTTTGCCAGGACTTCCTGATATCTGTTCTTAAATGCAGACAAGAGGAAGGATCCCATATCTCTATCACCAACTCTGTCAATAAGAAAGAAACAATACAGAAGTGGCTAGTTACAATCAGTTTGGCCAAATGATATATACCTGCTTTAAATTGAGCGTATTAACAATAATTCATGTGTGTGCCTACAAAAGTACATAATACATATGTGTGCATAACTGTATTTCATACCAACAAGTATGCTTATTCATTTATCTGAATCACACGAGAAAGATGACAAGTGACGAACATATGTGTTGTTGCTAATGCGTCTAAGACCCGTAATATTCTGGGGCGCCAAACCATATCCTATTCGATAGCCATGGTAGGATGCACTAGCGTGTAGTGGCATTGAAAAGATGACAAACGGCAAAAAATAACACCATATACAGATGGAATAATGTCCAAACGGCGATTTTGGTCAGCATCAAGATAGTGCTCTCTGTAGATAATTTCAAGCAATTTTGATGCTCTCAGCATATTTTTTTTAAACATTTAAGCATGTCGCACTTTGCTTCCATATAACGTAATGGAAGATGATAAACTGGTGATCTCATGAAATAATTTAGGCAGGATCACATATTGATATGGTTTTATTGTGCATAACTAATCATTCAATAAACACTAATTCCACCTTTGAGTGCAATGCCCACAATCACATATTGCACATAAAAGCAACGAATGCAGTGCAACACTTTATATTTAATTGGATTCTTGACATGTATTTTTCTATATTCCAACACCCGTCATTTAAAGGAGACTAAAACGTATCTATAAGAACATAGTTTCTCTAAATAGCACTCACAAACGCGCTAGCTAATATGGCATAAGTGAACAGACACTACATGCGAGAAGAAAATAAGATATCAAGAAACTGACAGTGGTGCTATTTTGCATCCAAATTCGTAGAAGTATGGACACCGAGATCTCAGATCCACACATGCAGCATCGGCTCCAAGTTCCAGCCTGGTTCTGGTATTAGAAGAGAGATTGAAACATCAATAAGAGACATAAAATTAATATCACCAATCACTTCTAATGTAGGAAAATTTAGAATTAATAGTCCTTTTATATTGTTATTGTTGTTTGTTCTAGCTTATTAATTTAGTTTTGTTTTAATATTAGTACATCGTTTGTCTTCATGAGTATTTTTCTATCGTTTTGTGTGAGACCTACAAATAGCCACATTAGCTACTGTAATAATTAGACCTAATTAGACTTGATTATTCAGATATTGAACACAAAGTTGTGTTTTTACTCCATTTTTTTGGATGTTTTCCCCGTAGTCACGGATTTGGCTTGAGTTTTCTCAATTCCACTATCAACTTCTTTTCAACTTTGAACTTGCTACACATAAGTTTATCCATGAATAAGGCAACTGGTGGTCGGAAAACCTGAATTTGGTTAGTTCTCATCTAGCCATATTTAATAATCTAACCCTCATGATCTTCCCCCCAAAAAAAAAAAAAACAACAACAACACCAACAAAAACAAAACAAAACAAAATAATATAACACAAAAGACACTCCGAGTTTTATGATTACAAAACAGAGAATAGAAAAAAAGTTTGAATAAAGAAAACCAAAGCCATTGAGCTTGTACTAGTAAAGGAAACGGATGAATGCTAACACTTTGAAATACAAGGATAAATATAAAAAACAAATTCCTAAAACCCAAACCGTCAAAAGTCCTAGAAAGTTACTATGTTCCACTATGACAGAGAATGGAAATGCAAAGTTATTATGAGAATTACTTTTGATTGAAACACGGAGGGAGCTTTGTCGTTGCTATTTGTCTCAAGTGTAACTCATGGGCAAGCCAGAAAGGCAGCTCTACCTTCGAACCTGGTTCAACCTGAAATGCAAAACCAACGAACTATCACAAAATAATAATAATAATAATAATAATAATAATAATAAATTTTTTTTTTTTTAAATAAAGATTCATTCACCGCCCAAAAGGTAAATCCACTAAACGAACTTACGCAATCAGTTTCAGAACTGGGATCAATTCCCACCCCATTCACCGCCTTTTGGAACACGACCGAGACAAGCTGGGAGCAAAGCAGATAATCACATTTAACAATATGTATCAAAAGTAGGGACTATTACAAAACAGAATTGAGATTTTTTTTAGATTTCACCTCTTCCTCCGTAAGAATATCATCAATATCGTAGTAATTCGCCATTGCCGTGTGAAAAAGCTTCTTCTTGCCCTAGGTTTGCGCAGAGAGCTACGATCCACAAATTCAGAATGAAAATGGAAAATTAAGGCCAACGGGGGGTTGATTTCAAAGCCTAGATCCACCATTCGCCCAAAAAAAATTGAAGCTAAAATTATCAGAAATTCCAATACAGATCCGAAACGAGAAACGAGAATTATAGTTCGAATGAGAGAAATACTATTTGAAAATAGAGAGATAGAGAATTACCTTTTGATGTAGGTGTGACTGGAAGAGCTTGATCTGAGGCCTTTCACTTTCAGAACCGAAAGAAGAAGATGAGCAGGCGAAAGAAGAAATGATGAAATTGAAAGGAGGGAAACTCAAAAACATACTTATGGCGGGGAAATTCAAGGAGGGCCTTTTTCCATGTTTATTGTCCTGAAACTTTGTTGTCGTTTACTGTGGAAGACGTCTGTTTAATGTAGTTGTCGTTTGTTAGAAGGTAGCATACTAGCATGTTTGACATTTTACCACAGCTCTTGTCGTTTAACTCACAATCAACGTATCGATTGTCAATTTGAAATTCTGTTGTCGTAACTCTTGGAAGGCCTACATTTCATTTGTCGTCTAAATTCACAAAACAACATATCGATTGTCGTTTGAAATTATGTTGTCGTTTTTCTTTGGAAGCACACATTTCATTGGTAGTCTAAATTCACATTTTATTGCCTCAAGTCAGAAAGTTTGCACTTCGTTTGTCGTCTAAATTTTGTTGTCGTTTGACTGAAAACAACCTTGTCTATTTCATTTTTCTTGTCGTTAATCCACAAAAACATATTGGTTGTCTAAACTTTTATTGTCGTTTACATTATACGTTTGCATTTCACTCGTTGTCCAACTCTAAACGTCGTTTAGATTATATTGTCGTCTATTTGGAAAAGACATGCTACTTCACTCTCGTTCAATCTATAAACGACACATCTATTGTCATTTGAAAGATTACAGTCGACAACATTTTTTTTTTTAAAAAAAAAAAGAAAGAACATACTCTACCCTTTCACCGGGAATATTGATCTGACGCAAATGAAAAAAAAGCTCAAGGCCTTTTTTTTTCCCCCAAAACAATAACATTGTCGCTAAAATATAATACGTTCATATATGTGACTAGAGTGCATACTATAAGTTGTCTTTTGCACTATACACTAATAACACTTGCACCTAAAATACCAACTCTCTCTCTTTATCTTTTACACCCTCGCCTTGCTCTGCTCATGCTGCTTAGTGCCTCCTGCAACAATAAATATTCCTTATTGAAATTACAACTACACATCCAGCTCCTGAATTGGTAAAAAGCGGACAGAAAGATATCCTGCAGACTAGTCCCACTGAATCTCTCTGTGAAAAGTCCACTCGGAGGGATTCAGTGTCCTTTTCCCATCAGCAGCAACAAGATCGTAGGACGAGTCCTCTGCAAATTCGGTTGGCATGGACTTCCAGTGTAAGCATGGCTTCCACTCGGCATTCTTCAGAACCTTCAATATCTCTTCCACAACAATTTTGCTGCCTTCGGCGGATAAATGAATCCCATCCCTGCAGAGAATACAGCGGAAACTGACTTTCCTTTTGGAAAGGGAATGCAAAACCAATTTTAACTATTGGTACTGGACGTAATTCCTATGTCTAATTTTCATGTCCTGCACTATTCCTATTGCCTGCCGAATTAGTTTTTGACACATCATAGACTTGGCAGTTATTTGTCACTCAAATAAGATGTCCAAAGTTTATTGATAGACAGAGAGCAAAAAAAAAAATAAATAAGGACCGTGAATTTGTGTTCATTGACACTAAGCTACTATTAAAACCACCAATTTATTGGTTCCACACAGGCACAGATGGTGAAGCTCATCACTCTACTAAAATACACTCACTGTGTATATGGAAAATTGAAAATCATTGTACTTAAAACAAGCTAAAGAGGGTGCAAGACAATATAAGGCACTTTCAAAATGAGAATTTTTGTGAAAAAAGAAGATAAGAAAAGGTTACAAAGCAAACTTACGTAAAGCAAGCATTCATCCAATCATCTCCTCTCTGAAAGGCGCTAAAAAGATCAATAACCTTGACGCCTGTTTCCTCGCCCACCTTTATGCAAGCTTCTGAATACTGTCCGCATAACTCGTTAGTTCTGACTAGCTCACTGAATATCCCACTGTTTGAACACAAGGCGCTTGCTTTAGAATTATCATTGTGCAAAGATTAAAAAAGGAAAAAATAATGTTCTAAGTAGACGCATACCTTGTATTTCCACGAATTTTCTCCTCGTGTACAGGAGGACAGGTAAGAAAAATTATGCGTATAGTGTCTGAAAGGCTCTGGCTTGCAAAACATTTATGTTAGATTCTAAAAAAAAAAAAAAAAACACACACACACACACACACAAACGAAACAAACGTTTAAATTTGTGGTGGCACAAAGAAAACTAAATGCAACAAAAGTTAAATTCAGTCAATCTTAGTGGGTGTCTGGAAGGGTGGTGGGAACCACTTTTACTGTAGCATGTGAAAGCTTTATACTTTAGCAATTTTTTTATTGTTACTGTAGCATGTGAGAGCTTTATACTATTCATAACTGAGTTTGTGGTGGGAACTAAGTGGTGAGAACCACTTCCAAACACTCTTTAAACTTTTCTAGCCCTAAATCTTCTGAGATCAAGTTATTTCAGCAATTCAAAACATGACAGCATTTATTTCCAATATATTTTAAATGTTTAATGCTTATTTAAGCCTTGAACTCAATCACTTGTTCACATTTTGTATAAACAAATAAGAAACAAAACACTTGTTTCTTTCACAGTTTCCAAGACCTGAATGAAAAATGAAGAAGTACCTGGAGATGTCTTGCAATCTTTTTCATGTTTTCTGTGTATTCAGGAAGCGGTACATGAGGGCCTAGGCCAGACGAGTGAGACCCCATCGAATCATTACCTCCAAAATAAACTATTACCAAAGTTGGCTGCACGGTAGCATCCTAAAAATGATGCAAAATATGTGTTGAGTTGGAGCACGAATATAAAAAACAGCTAAACCGAGGCTCATATGAGAAACAGTACAGAAAGCAATATGATCAAAGAAAACAAACAAGCAAAAACACATACATCCACTTTCAATCGATGCAGAATTTAATTATGACAAAGAAAAAGATTACAAGAGAAATCACACACCTCACACACTTTGTGTTTTCCCTAATCGCTCTCAAATTATCTGTGTTTCCTCTAACGTCTCTAATACCAAAATTGGCACCCCAACGGAATTATTTATAGGGAAACCAAAAATACATGAGTGAAAAGTCTAAAATACTCTTACTTCACATGCTAACTCTGCGCCAGGCAATAATGAGGCCCCATGCACTCAACAACAGATATATATGTTCGTCAACAGATTAAATTCTCTAACCAATCACAAATTTTGAGGTATCATTTAAGTTTCTATTTTATCTCCACAGTCTCTGTTAAGTTTCTTTAGAATTGCAAAACCAGATGGAAGTTCAAAAAGAAAAAAACATTTATCATTAGCATATGTCTAATTATAACCCAAATCAAATTCGAGGATTTGCAAATCACTTGCACATTCACATTGGAATTACATGAGAATTTAGAGAAAGGAAATGATTCACATGAAGGGAGCGACAAAGGTAACAATCCCGATATAAAATATTTGGTCGTTCCAAATGAAGCCAATTGTCATAAATTGAATCTCAACTTTTCCTTATAACACGGCTTTCCCCCCGTCTTTTGAGCACACATCTCAAAGTAATCAATAAGGTATACTAACAAGGCTACCTAAATAACCTTAAGAGCCATTGCTTTGGAAGCTAGTAAGTGTGAATACCTTAGGAAAAACTTGATCAAGGACCTGCAGAGCACGCCTTGAGTTCCAGCCATAGTACCCTCTCAAGACTATATCTGCCTACAAAAAATGACAAACAATTGTGATGTCCTAAAACAATTCTAAAAAAGCATTGTCAAGAATTCACAAAATTGCAAGCAAATTATCAGTCCCAGAAGCCAGAATAAGATCTTCACATTATAATATTTGCCATTTTCAATTGTATCAAACTAACCGCCTTTTACATACATTTTCATTGTTTTTTCAATTTCGAAGTTCAATAATCAAAACATTATTGTCACCTACTCCCCAAAAAAAGGACCTTGTCCTCAAAAACTTATGGAAGCATAGATTTCTCCGAAAATGCTTCGGGAAAAAGTTGTTATCTTCTAAGCTGAAATTAAAAACAGTCCATTAAAAAAATTGGCCTAAATTGAAGCTTAGTTTTCAGAAAATTGCCCCGCAGAAAAGAATTTGGAACTTTCACGTCCAAATAAGAAGCCAATTACCGATTCCTGAACAATTTCATCGTGATAAACAAACTAGAGAAAAAAAAAAACACAGGAGAGAAGAAAAAAAAGAAAGAAAGAAAGAAAAACTCCATTAGCGAAACAGAGCGGAGATAAGAAGCGAACATACTTTGCGAGCATAAATGTCAGAGAGAACAGCTCCCCAACCGCCATTGCTGTAGCTCAGCTGAACAATCGACGATCCAAACAGAACGAATTGTGGTCTCGCCGGACCCACCATCTCTCTCTCTCTTCGAACGGAGAATTAGGATCAACTGCAACACTGCTTGTACAATGACCGAACAATGAGCCTAAAGGAAGAAAATAAATAAATAAATAAAAACGGAAATTTTTTTTTCCTTCCCTATAGTCTATGCAATTTAAATGCGTACGACAAAGCTTTATGATTTTTTGCAGGAGAACTACATGTCGTATGACGACAATTAAGCGCCTCCATTCCCAACAGCGGTACGTATATTTATTATTATGCCATTATTAATAGAGGTCTACAATTATTGCATATTATTAATTTTACAATGACCATTGGATCAATTTATTTACATTCATTCACAGGTAAAGGTCAAAAAATTCATGTGAAAAGTAATGAATTTTACATCGTTGCTTCAATGAGTTGTTGTATAGACGATACACTACTACAGATATCGCTTTTGATGATTGGAACTTCAATTCAATTACAAGGGGATCCAGTTGTTTGGCCTAGAGTTACACTTTTTTTTTAAAAAAAAAATGTAACTAATGTGCAAGAATATTGTGTGGAACGCTCAAAACACAATAGGCTGGTTTGTTTTATTGTTCTAATCACAATTTAAATTTTTTTTTTGCTATGATTTTTTTCTCGTAAAAATTTAAATTTATGTTTAGGTTTTATGTTCAAATGTATAAATTAAACTTCTTTTAGAGTTTTTTGCTTTTTTTTTTCCTTTTTAATTTGGGAAGTGGAGATTTGAACACTAGATTGTCAGTATGGGTTGATGTGGATTTACTATTAGGTCAAAGTCTAGGGTTGTTCGAAAAATCCGCTAATCAGTTCAAACCGTCCGGTCCAATCCAAACCAAACTGAACAAGACCGGTGGTTTTTGTTTTAATTTTGAACGGTTTTGGTGGTTTTTTACACAAATTTTTTTGGTAGTTCGATTAGTAGTTTGAACTTCCAAACCACCCACGAAATGCCATATTATATAATTTATTAAATTTATTTTATAAAAAAAATTATTATTTTTATTTTATTGGTCATCACAAGAAGTTCTATTCACATAAGATGTACATTTCCACACTTTAGAATTACACATCTCATAATCATTTATCACCAACGTCCAGGAAAACAAAATCAAATTAAAGAACCAACATGTACAACTAAGACTAACTTATGAAATGAACCCTAGCCTACCCCCATCCAGTGACCAACATCTTCTCACTACATCACCGTCGGCCTACTCGCCATGCCGTCATTGTCACGTCGTCTCTCTTCGCAACTAACCTAACTCACCACGATGTCGATTAAGAATATTAGGAGGAGGAGAGATTTATTGATACTATGAAAAAGCTTTAATTTAAGTTTAAAATAATTACTTATGTTGTCTTATGTTATTTAATTGTATTTTTGACTTTTTAGTTTGGTTATTGGTGAACTTTGATTTGTATTATTGTGACTTTTTAGTTTAGTTTTTGGGTTGTTTTAAAACTCTAAAGAGTAAACTTTTAGATATTTTATAATTTTTATTAAATATTAAAAAAATCAATCTTGAGCATAAATCCCCGAAACCGTTTACCAGTGATTTGGTTTGGTTTGGTTTTACAAAAAATATCAAAACCGCCTAAACTATTTAAATAAAATTTATTTTCGGTTTGGAGAAATAAAACGCCCAAACCGCCTGCAAACACCCTTAGTCAAGTCTAGAGTCTCATTATGGGATTAGTTTTAGCTTTTAAGGGGAAAGAAGGAAAGAAGATAATTTTGTGATAGGTTATATATAAAGTTTATTGATAATAATAATAATAATAATAATAATAATAAGTTGTGTATAGAAAAACAAGATAGAAATGCACTGCAACAAAGAGCGAGTATGATTGGTACTGTACTGAGTAGAAAGTATGAAATATGTATTATGTATTTGGCGTATATGTAGCGTTGACGAGACATAAAGATACTCACCAAACAAAGCCATTTATAGCCAACCATCGCCAAATCACATTAAATGAGTTTATGACTGGGACTCTGACCGAAGTTTTAAGCCATTTAAAGTTAACAACCCCTAAAACTCTCATGCCAATTTTTCTTATTGTTGTTGTTAAATCAAAACGTCGGAATTCAATTTTTTTTTTCTTGGATTCAGATTTCAATTTGGGAAATTAATAACACTGTATATTTTTCTTTTTGAAAAGAAAAGGAGTTCATTCAACCAGTAAAACAATACATACAACATGACCAGTCTCGTAATATAAGGCATGACCTTCAACAAAACCGATACCATCCATATAATCATGACAATGCCTTGTAATATTAGTGCACGGTTCACTTTTGTTCAAAATAAGGAAAGCCATTTTTTAGTTAAAACAAAAAAGAAAAAGAAAACCATGGTGATAAATCTTTCCGATGCTAAAAATTACATCAAAAATAAAAAAAAATACGCAAAACGTAGTTTTTAAATCAAATTTGATGATTAAAAAAGGAAAAAATAACCTATAGTTTATCTTTTCAAGGCCTGCGGTGGAAGTCTCCCAAAAAACTATTAAAATAATAAGATCCTAAACCAACAAAGCGGCTAGGAAATGGACGCCAGACAATTTTCATAGTTCAATTCATTACCGTACATTGACATGATCGTGCCACTTCTTCTTCTTCTTCTTCTTTTTTCATTATATAAATGGATTGAGTTACTTTCAAGTCTTTTTTAGTAAACGGATAGAAATCCAATTGCAATGAATCAACAAGTCTTTAGGCACCCTTTCGTTTCAATAAATGACCTTCCACCCGAAAAAAAAAAATGTTTTAAGTTATTTTGGTTGAGCAACACTAACATAGAAAAGGAGAACAATATCAGCTGCTGAAAGTTATTAAATCCAACCACTACCAACGAATATGGTGGCATATGTCGCAATAAAGATGTTTTTATTTATATTTATTTACATACAATACAAAGTGTACGACTCATTTATTCCACGACAGAGCAGCTGGCTATGAAACTTTTTTAGAAAGATAATCCTTCACGACATGGTACTATATGGAAGTAGAATGGAAATACACTGATGCAAGGTAGAAATGTTAAGAACAAATTAAACCAAATTCTTTCAGATTATTCATGTCAAATTATTAAAAAATAATAATTTTAGATTATGAAAGCGTATCTTAATTTATGGTTACTGATTAACTTAAGTTATTGTCTTCCAATCCAATACGTATCTCTTTGGAACTTCAAGGAAGATGGGATTTCCAGAAAAACAGGAATGTCTGTAATTTTTCTGAATGAAAATAATACGTATGGATTGAGAACCATAACCAGAATAAATAAGTTTAGTTATTTAGTGTATTTTTAGTTTCGCCCATCATAAAATTTAAAAATTACAAATTGGTATCTACACATATAATATTAATAAAAATAATCCATACATTATTTTAATACCCAAAAAGCCTTCCAACTTTATCTTAATTATATTACTTTAATTTAGGCTTTACTTTAAGATAGCATTGAATAACACATTTAATTACATATGTGCGCCCACATGAAAAATTGATTTTTCCAACAATCTTCCACTTGGGCCACATATGTGTCTTCGCAAAAATGTGTTAACTTTAGTGAGCTCAACATTTGCTATCACACATAAGGGTATTCCTGAACAATCTCGTCCATTGATCATACTAACATAGAACCAAAGCGGTCTTTGTCACAAATGTAGCGTGACTAGACCCATCAATGATTACGTATATCGATATAACCAAATGACATAGATCAAGTATAGATGTGTAGCATGAAAATTACATACAAAGTGATATAAACATGTCTATTTTCAACTATTCCAACCGTATACCTCAATGAGATCAAAACCGTACCAAAATCAGAGTGTAAGAGAATTGTATTCTTTATTTCTGCAGAAAACATATACAAACATACAATGTCTGTATACAAAGAAAATTAGCATTTAAATACAAACTCTCACTAAAAATGCATATCATCAAGTAATTGAACACCCATATGAGCAGTGTGCTCATGAAAGACCTTGGGTGAAAGCTCTTTTGTAAGCGGATCCGCAAGCATGGAGTTTGTACCAATATGCTCTATAGACACCTGACTACTCTGAACTCTTTCTTTAACAACAAGAAACTTAATCTCTATATACTTTGACTTTGAAGAGCTCCTGTTGTTATTGGAATATAAGACTGTAGATTTATTGTCACAAAACAACTTAAGTGGTCTTTCTATATTGTTCACAATTTGCAGTCCAGTGACAAAGTTTCGCAGCCATATTCCCTGATTGGATGCCTTATAACATGCTATAAATTCTGCCTCCATAATGGAAGAAGCTATGAGTGACTGCTTAGCACTCCTCCAAGAAATAGCTCCTCTAGCAAGCAAATAAATATAGCTCGAAGTGGATCGATGACTATCTTAACATCCAACAAAATCCGAATCCAAATAACCAATGATCTCGAGTTGGTCTAACCTTCTATATGTAAGCATGTGATCTTTCGTTCTTTATAAATATCGCATAACCCGTTTGGCTGCTTTCTAATGATCCAATCTTGGGTTACTCAAATATCTGCCCAACAATCCAACAATGTATATTATATCCGGACGAGTACAAACTTGAGCATACATTAGACTCCCAATAGCTGATGCATATGGGATCTTTTCCATTTCCTTAATCTCAAGGTAGTTTTTAGGACACTGATTTAAACTGAATTTATCTCCTTTAACCACAGGGGTATCTTCTGGTTTACAGTCCTGCATGCCAAATCTTTTAAGCACCTTTTCGATATAGCTCTTTTGTAATAACCCAAGAATACCCCGAGAGCGATCTCGAGGTATTTTAATTCCTAACACAAAAGAGGCGTCACTAAGATCTTTCATTTCAAATTTCTTTGATTGAAATCTTTTGGTTTCGTGCAATCTCTTAGTTTCGTACAATAAGCCTATATCATTGGTGGCAAGCAGTATGTCATCAACATACAATACCAGGAAAATACTCTTACTCCCACTAAACTTATGGTATATACAGTCATCTACAGCGTTCATCTCGAAACCGAATGAGACTATCACTTGATGAAATTTATAATACCATTGACGAGAAGCATGCTTAAGCCCATAGATGGATTTATTTAATTTGCAAACCATCTTCTTTGGATCTCCTGACTCAAAGTTTTCTGGCTGCACCATATAGATCGTTTCTTCGATGTCACCATTTAGAAACGCTGTCTTAACATCCATCTGATGTAGCTCAAGATCAAAATGTGCTACAAGTGCCATAATTGTCCTAAAAGAGTCTTTCGTTGAACTGGAGAGAAAGTCTCTTTGTAATCAATGCCTTCCTTTTGAGTAAAGCCTTTAGCAACAAGACGAGCCTTATATCGCTCTACATCTGTGACGACCCGCCTTTTCGGCCCGTCACTTAACTTTCATAAACATTGCGTATAAAACAGTAATCTTACTTACTTAGTAAGAAAATACTGAATTACAAAAATTTTTCTTTAAACATTTAAAAACTGTTGCGACTTTTGTCGCCGTTCCAGTTGAGACCTCGCTCAACCTTTGTCTTTAAAACCATTTCATACTGTTTCTTAAAACTGAATAAGAAACAGTTACTAAAACATAACTTAAAACATCATTTCGTAATTGTATAGTACATTTAGTACAATGTACCTAAAAACCTTTGAAAACATTTCTTGAAAACTCTTACTTTCCTTAAAAACCTTGAAAACACTACATTAAATAGTGTAAAACCTTTTCTTTGCGTAGCGGAAACAAACTGTAGTGATATCGATTCCCACATCTCGCATCTGCCCTTCCGCAGCACCCAGCTCCGCTAACGGGTCCTACTGGTCACCCATACATTACCTACAGCATGAACAACTTTTTATGAGCTAACGCTCAGTAAGTTCAAACATAAACTCACAAAGCGT